>JASDQU010753105.1:0-17669 GCA_032191745.1 Picea mariana | reverse complement strand
TACATATTTCCTTCACGACTTCCAATAACCCTAGCATTCTCTATGCTGGAGTCTTTATGCCATGATAACACCTTTCCATTCACGAAAGCTATTATGTTTCCTTTGTCTTCTAGGCAAGATATGGATACAAGATTCTTTTCTAAACCAGGTACATATAGAACATTGCTTAAGTGAACATTGTTATCTGATTTCAACTTGACGGAGGCTTGTTCAAATCCTTCGACTAGATAAGTGCTTTTGTCTCCAAGCTCCACCTTGTATGATGTCTTCTTCTCATTTAGGTTTGAGAGTCTGGCTTGATCTCCTGTCATGTGCCTAGAAGCTCCACTATTGATTATCCACATGTCATCTTCAATCGTTCCAGTGAGTGCAGAGTAGTGTAGAAGACTGATCATTTCACTCATGTCTTCGGTTGACTGGTAGATGGTCATGCCTTGATCCAAAACTTCAACTTCGTCGTTTCTGTTTTATGAGAGAGCCAAAAGGTGCGTTGAGTTAGGGTGCATCTGAATATCTTCTCTTTGAGCGAGATGCTCCATCACAAGGTGTCAGATATGAGATTAGGGTTTCTGCAACTGCTTCTGCTAGTAACCCTAGCGGTAGTGTCTTGGAAGCTGCTCCTGCTAGTAAACCTAGCGGCAGTACCTCAGCGAGCTCAATATATTAATGGTTATGTTTCCTTCCAGTGGTTAGACTAAATGAAGGAGGTTTGGGCCCATAACCTGTTAGAATATGAAGGATTGTGCTTGTTTTACCATTGACAATACCCTTGTCACCCAACCATAGGCCGAAGCCACCCTCCAAGTACCTTGACCTTGACAGAGAAAAGAATCCTGGTAGCAATCTAGTAGCCAAGAGAGGCTAATGCACCAAGCAAGAAGTAACCAAGCTGATCAGATAGTCCCACCCAAAACTTGTGCAACACCTTCCCCAGGACTTGCGCACAAAACTGCTGGACTGCAATGCGCAGAAACTGCTCTCTGGAATTCTGAGAAGTGTGTCAAATGAGAGACTGGTGCCCTGTATTTATAGTGATTCTGGCAGACTTACTGGGTCTGACTTCTCCTTCTGGTTACTAATTAATTCATATTAATTATCTATTGTCAGCCGACATCTTGTCTAGGGTTTCCTTCATTTCTTTGCTTCCTTCCGGAACATTCTAATCTAGTCAAAGGTCACAATAAAGGTTCATACCTCCCGAAGCTACCTTAATATTAACACTAGCAACATATGTCATTGCAAACTTACGAGGATTAAATCAAGAACTGAGTTGCAACTTAAGATTACGAAACTTACATTATAAGGAAGCTAAACATCAACCACACTTGAATTGTTCTACGAATATGGAATTGCAACAAATTAAGAAAGAAAAACAACTATGGAATAAAATGAACATAATTGAAATGTTAGATCCTAATTTATAATATACAGGCAGTACCTGACTAAGGAGGGGGCCCTACCCCCTTAGACAAGGCATTGAGCTACAATATCAGATTAACATGATCTCCAACACATCAATAAGCGAATAAGAGAAGAACATAAATTATATTGTAGAAATCTGAAAGTTACAATAACAACCAAATGTTATTGCCAGGATAATTCTCCCTCCCCTAGCTCAAGGGAGATAGGGTGTTTATATAGTACAATTGATGTCTAAAGTAAAACAAAGGGACAGATGGACATCCATGAGAATCGATTTTTCATCCGTTTACATTGGAGTTGCCAAATTTTAGTAAGAATCGGGCATGTGTTGACTCAGATCAACTGAGCGACAGTTGGTAAGCGAATCGATTTCTCTTTTGGTTGTCCACTTGCCTCCTGTTGTTTTCACATGTGAGGATAGTTTCATAACTACCAGTTGAATGATGTGCTGGTGGGATTTGTACTTGGAATCATAACAATGGTAGACTCGAAGTCGCGATGACGAAGAGTGTACTTGGACTTGCAGTAGTTGTCTGGAGTCACAACAATATAGAGTGCACTTAGAGTTGGAGCAGTTAGATTGTGCCCAGAATCGCAACAACAAAGAGTGTGCTTGGAGTTGCACCAATTGGATTATGTCAAGAATCATAGCAACAGAGAGGGATTGCAGCCATGATCAGGAGTTGCAGCTATTGTATTACTCTTGTGTAGTAGTATCAGTACATGAAAGTAGCAAGTTCCTTTAAGAAATATGCAAGAATAGCGTAAAAATGGCATATGGGGAAAGATTCGTACCTTAATGAAAAGTGAGGCAAAACTGGATAAGGAAAGTATCAAAAAGGAAATGGTCAATGGAAAATGGTAAGAAAAAATGTATTAGATAGGTGTTGAAAGTATGCCAATTTAGGCACCCGTCATCTCCCCCAACTCAAAATTATTGCATGTCCCCATGCAACCAACAATCACTTAGTGTTAGAGAAATCATGGTGTCCATGGAGATCACTAACACCACAGTCTGCCTCTCCTACTTCCTCCTTCTTTTCACCGGTGTCTTGTCTTGTTGTAACTCCTTTGTCTTATGTCTAAGTGGCCTCATCAATTAACATAAAATGTGTAGCCTGAACAACTACTTCCCTTGTCTCTTTGATTTGAGTTGTTTCTTGTGAACTGGTGAAGGGTTCCCCTGCAGCAAGAGGACTTGTTGCAGGGTAACCTAATTTCTCGGGTTCCCTTTGTTATTCAAGATCATCTCTCATCATTTTTAGGTTGATCTGTAGCTTCCATATTTTCATTCTCAACATTATGTTTTGTTTCACCAAAGATGCATAAATAGGTAGGGAGTGTGGGATGCTTACCTAGGATGTAGCAATCACTTTCCTCTTGGGCTCAACAATCTTTATTTTTGGTTTTTGTTTTCTTGCTTCTTGTGTATTAATAGAGTGGTCTCCTGATGTGTTAAGAAGTATCCGTGGATGAGCTTGTGGGATGACAAAGTGATTTGGTTCCTCTGTCTGTGATTCTTAAGACTTGACACAATGTTCCCGAGGAATGATCTTTGTTGGTTTTTGTGTGTCGGTAGGGACCTCAACTTGATATTCCTTTGTTGTTCCTTGTGGGTTTGCAACATGTTCTTCATAAGGGCTCCCCACTAGTTCTTGTGGGTCAGTAAGAGCTTTAGCTTCTAGTTCCTCTTCATTTGAATATGTTGCAAGGAGAGCGATAAGGCCTTCTCCAAGAGAAAATTTTTCTGGTTATTGTGTGTCATCCAAGGCCTCGTCAACTTCCAGGTTGGTGTCCTCCACTGGTTCTTGTGTGTCAACGAAGGGTTTTATCTCTACTACTTCTTATGTTTCCTGGTCCTCCTTTTGGGCTTGTTCTTTTGGCCCAACAATTTTTCTCCTTTTACGTTGAGTTGCAATCGTATGGCTGGTTTTTCTTTTCTTAGGCACGAGGGGTTGTCTCTTTTTGAACCCTCTAAGTCTCTTTGTAGGGGGTTTTTTGGCGATCACTTCAACATCATTGCCATGGTCTTCCTTCACCAAGGTTGCAACATGATGGCCCTTTCCCCTATTTTTTATTATGGGTTTCTTTAGTGGAGGTGTTGCAACATCCGCGACACTGTTATTAGTTTGTGGAATTGTAGTTGTGGCCTCTTCTGGTGTTGGAAGCGTGGCCATTGCTTGTTGGGATGCCTGAATCGCAACCATTACATCCTCAAAAAGTATCACATGTGGCTAGGCAATACTACTCCAAGTGTGGCCTTCCCTATGCAGGGCACGTTCAACCAATATCTTATAAGGCCATGGTGTGAGACAACGTACCTGGGGTTATTTTCCCTTTGGACGAGTGTTTTCATCGTCTGCAACATTCTGAACAAGAAGTATGGCATATTAATTAGTCGGTTGTGTCAGAGCTGATCAGGCAGTTGGATACGTTGGGCATAGATAGCTCCATAGCGACATTCACAGGTGAGATATCATTGCATAAAGATAGCCACGTCTTTCCAGGGGTGTGGCAAAGATCGGTGTTCGAATCTTGTACCCTTCGTTACTAAATCCTCTCCAGGATGGAAGAATTGCCTTAGATTTTCATGCTGCAAAGTCTTTGTGGTGTACCATCTTTTTCCTATCCAAGGTAACCCAGTCACTTCTGCCACTGTCTCCTCGGTGACTTCTATCTAAGCACCTGCTACCGTTGAGTGTTTGACTCTGTAATTCAAAGCGAATTCCAGAGCTACCTCATCATCATATCCCTGTAGGCATTGCACATATTCCATTTAACCGACTTGTTCCAGAATTTGTTTGATGTTGTCGTGGACCTCAAGTAGCAATGCTTTGGTAGGTTGCCTGCGTATCAATGAACCTCCCACGGTTCCTTCTTTTTGTTAACTCTAATTGCTTGTGTTTCCAGGGGAGATGCATGTTAATCGGTTGGAGAATTTCTAATTGCGGAAATAATGGTGGTGAGTATGGTGATGAAAGTGCAAGATGGTGGATATAACAATGATGGTGTAAGGTGGTGGTTATGGACGAATGATAATAGACACATGCCATTAAAATTGTTCTTTGCAAATTCTTATTGGAACTCGTACATGTCTCTTCTTACCTCGAGTGGTTGTATGGGTACGATGTTGATGGAGTTACGACGGTGGAAGATAGAGTCACATCAATGGTCTTAACCATAATTGCAGCATCGATATTGCGGAATATGTTGACCGGAAGTGGAGTAACGATGATGCTGACAAAGTGAAAGCTGCAAGCAAATTCGGAACAATGAGATTTGCGGTGACGAAGCTGCAACATTGAGAGTTGCAACAATAGGGGTTGCAACAATTGATGGTGTAGACATAAATTGCAACATTGTTGAAGTGGACGAAAGGTGTGGGCGAGAAGTGCGAAAATAAAGTAAAGTCATAAGCGGAGTTGCAAAAACACGAGTTGCAACAACAAAATGAGAGGGAAGAGGTTTGCAAAATGAAACAGAGTTGTAAGTGGAGTTGTAGCGAAGGGAATTGCAACAACAATAATAGTTGCAACAAAGGGAATTGCAACAAAAGGAGTTGTAGCAAAGGGAATTACAACGTTGAGAATTGCAACAACTCCTTGACTTTCTGGTAGATAACTTTTAGTCCCGGTAAGGATGGACAGTTGTGAGTAGCATGGTCCTTGCAGCGTATTCCACAAACCTCAATTTGTTCTAACAAACATTTTTTCCATGGGTGCTTCATTATGCATTTTGGGCAAAAGATAGCCAAAGCTCATTTTGTTTCCTCCTCCTTCTTCATCTGGAGTGTATCCAATTGGGAGCTCAGGGAACTAAATATGTCGGTCTTGAAGTCCTCTAACATGTTCTCAATTTTTGATCTCATGACTCCACCTCCAGTAGTTTTGCTTGTTCTTGCCAGTATATCTTTTGGTCCGTTGTCTGTTTTTTACGTGCCTCTGGAATATTTACGACAAAGTTCCAAGATAATGTCATACTCTAACTGAGAAACATCTCGCGAGCCCATCAGGTTGAGGAGTTCTATACATTCATCTCATAATCCTCTTAAAAATAAGACACATTGTATCTCAAGGGTCAAATCTCCTTGCTTTGCCCTCTGCAGGTTGTAGGTGAACTACTCAACGTAATCTTCAAGGCTCTCATCTTCATGTTGCATCATCTTCAAGACTTCCTCTCTTCTTTCTTTATCTTTGCAATAGTCTTGGTATTTGTTTAGAAATTTCTTCGTCATTAGGTCTCATGAGCGGATGCTATCTTTTCCGAGACCCATGAACCATCGTAGTGCGACACTCTTGAGTGTGGTGAGAAAAAGTTTTAGTTTTTGGGCATCTGTCACATAGTCATAGTTTTAGCAAAGTACATCGAACTCAAAGAGGAAGGTATCAAGATCTTCCTTGGATAGTCCATGAAAGTTTGGCAAGGTTGAATAAGGGATGTTCTTCATCTTGGTTCCCTCATCTAATTTTTTTATTGGAAATCCAAAAGTGGAGGGTTCCTCCTTGACAACCTCGTGTGCCATTTCTTTCCGAGGGTTGTCCTTTGTTTGCAGAGACCCTTGTACAATATTTGATTCCTGAAGAGATGCTTTAGGCTTCTTCTTGGCAACGAAACTTGTTGTAGGTCATAATTAATTTGGTTGATTGAGCTCCTTTCCCTCTTGTGATTGACCTACATTGTTAGCTTTTCGGGAGTTTTTGGAAGAACCAAGAAATCTACCTTGCTGATCTCTAACTATGCTCATAGAAAAGATTAGAAAACATTATACGAATTGTTGAAAATAAATCATAGCACTTAAAATGAAAATCCACACAACCAAACAACAACTACTTTTTTCGATAGTTCCTCAACAATGGTGCAAAAAATGATGGACTTTTCAATTACTTCCTAATTAACTTAGTGAGCAACTAAAGAGTTGCGCATTTAATTATCAATTCGAGGTCGTATCTTACTTATGAACTGTCGTGCACCATATATGCAAGTTGTAGTGCTCTAATTGCTAAAGGGGCGCAATACTTTGAATGCTACAAGTTGAGATTTCAAGATACTTAATTAAGTCACCAAGCGATCCTACTTTCTAAAATTTCAGGAAAATAAAATCACACTTGTGAAAAGTAAATCTCTCTTGTGGAAAGTAAATCACACTTGCAGAAAGGAAATCACACTTGCAGAAAATAAATCACACTAACGTTAATGAAATCACACTTGCGGAAAGTAAAATTATGCTAATACCTAATGTTGACTTGCTCAAGTAAAATAATGATCTTAGCTTGTTATAACGATTGTGTACATTCAACGATGATTGCAAAATCAAGAGAATATCAGTACCAAACTGTTGAAGAACAAAGCTATCATAACTCTAAATGAAAGCAAAATAAAGTGAAGCTGCGAGTGGAGTTGTAACAACGTAGCTGCAACACAAAAGTTACAACGATGCGAACTGCAATAACAGAGCTATGACACAAAAGGATGTAACGATGGGAGTCGCGACCACTGGAGTTGTAACCACAGAGCTACAACGCGAAGGCTACAACGATGCGAACAACAAGAGTTGTAGCAACATATGTGATTGCAAACTTGCAAGGATTGAATCAAACACTGAGTTGTAGCTTAAGATTGTGAAACTTACGTTATAAGGAAATTGAACATCAACCACACTTGAATTGCAACTAACCGTTTTACAAATTTAGAAGTACAACAAATTAAGAAAACAAAACAACTATGGAATAAAATGAACATAATTGAAATGCTAGATCCTACTTTAGAATATACAGGAAATACCTGACTAAGAAGGGGGCCCTACCCCCTTAGAAAAGACACTATGCTACGAAATGAGAATCACACGATCACCAACACATCAACACATGAACTGGATAAGAACACAAATTATATTGCAGAAATATGAAAGTTACAATAACAACCGAATGCTATTGCCAGAATAATTCTTCGTCCCCTAGCTCAAGGGAGCTAGGGTGTTTATATGGTACAATTGATGTCTAAAGTAAATCAAAGGGACATATGGACAACCATGAGAATCGAGTGTTCATTCGTTTACATTGGAGTTGCCAAATTTTAGTAAGAATTAGGCATGTGCTTACTTGGATCAACTGAGCAATAGTTGGTAGGCAAACCAATTTCTCTTCTGGTTGTCCACTTGCCTCATATCGCTTTCCCATGTGAGGATCATTTCCTAATTACCGACTATAGTGTTGACTACTGTGCTGGTGGACTTTGTACTCGGAATCGCAAAAACAATAGACTCAAAGTCGTGACAACGAAGAGTGTACTTGGAGTTGCAGTAGTTGTCCGGAGTCACAACAACAGAGAGTGCGCTTAGAGTTGCAACAGTTGGATTGTGCCCATAATTGCAGCAATAAAGAGTGCGCTTGGAGTTGTAGTAGTTGGATTATGTTCAGAATCACAACGACAAAGAGGGATTGCAACCACTGTGAGGAATTGCAACTACTATATTACTCTTGTGTAGCAATATTAGTACATGAAAGTAGCAAGTTCCTTTAAGAAATATGCAAGAATAGCGTAAAAAGTGACATATGAGGAAAGTTTCGTACCTTAATGAAAAGCAAGCCAAAACTGGATAAGGAAAGTATAAAAAAATAAATGATCAATGGAAAATAGTAAGCAAAAAAGTATTAGACGAGTGCTGAAAGTATGCCAATTTAGGCACTTGTCAGCTTGTAAAGATTTTCTAATAAGTGAATAATAACCCAATATGCCATATTAATGTCTCTCTAGTTAAAAAATAAAATAGGCACTAGATAGAACCCCACAATGCATATATGTATCTCAACTCACGATTTATTAAGCATCCAAAGAGATCGAATAGCTTAAAAGATATCTAATTAGCTATTTTCAACACTAATCAACATTTGGCTCATGAAAAACAAACACGTCACAAGTTAGATTTGCCACCGAGATTCTTCTCTCAACCACCCAAACTAATTCTAATTCTCACACACACATACCCAAACTAATCCTAATACATACACACACACATATATATATATATATATATATATATATATATATATATATATATATATATATATATATATATATATATAACTTAAGTGGGTCTAATGGTTAAGAACATGTGTTTTCACAGGTTCAAATCTAAAGGATGGTAGGGTATGTATACCTCCCTAGACTTTAGTAGTCAAATAGCTAAATTGAAGGGGTCTCTTGTCCCATAAACAATGAGTGGTAGGGTATGTATACCTCCCTAGACTTTAATAGTCAAATCAAACTCACCCGATACTTCCCCACTTCGTGGATGATATGAGGTGCTAAACCACAACCCCATGAACACACGACTTGAACCCGTGACCTTTCCCCGAACCAAAAAAGTATATGCACATCTTTCTCACCAACTACGCTATCCCATTGGGATTATAACCTTATATACTTAATAGTATTAAAACAGGGACATAAATTAAAACTTTTTAAAAATTAAACGATTTTAATGGACATTAATGCTACTAGTTTTTTTTTTTCCTCCATAAACCCATAAAAAAAAACTATAAAAAAGGAAGGTTTAAATTGATCGAGAAATTGTGAACAGTGCACCGACCCTACCCTTAAGTGCACAAGGTAGTGGTTTTAGTGGAAAAACCTGAAAAGATTATTCCCAAAAAAGACATCGAGATGCTTCTTGGAAAATCCTTATAAGAGTATTCCCGAAAGAGATTGAGAGGCTCAGGGTTAAAATTTGTCTTTACGATTCTCTGTGTGCTTTCACTAGGGTTGCTGGTAGGTATCAGGCCTTGATTTATTTGCATTTCCATATCGCAGAGATGATTTACGACGTGAACTCGCCGCTATTCAGGTCCTTCCTCAGCCAGAAGGGAGGAGCTGCTGCTGATAAAAGGTCCGTCTCTTACGTTAAAACCTAATCAGGGTTTACATTTTAGGCTTTACCTAAATGCATTCGAGTCAGTAGTCAGTATATATATATATATATATATATATATATATATATATATTTTGTTCGGTATATCATAACATTATCAAGGTCAGTGATCGGCTTGGAAATTCTGGTTCGTTTAGATATATGCTAGAATGCATTTGCCCCCTGTTTTATGATCTGTATTTTAATATTTTTGGGTGCCCAGGCTTAGCGACTGATGGGGTCGCTTTTGTCCTATATCAAGGATGCCCATATGCATTCGATCTTTATCGCTTTGACATGGTTTTAATCCGAGTTGCAGTCTATCATACCTATATGTTTGGCATTAACAATAGCATCTTGGGTTTTAATCTGTAGACATGAATGAGATCCTACAATATATTGTTTGAGATGGTATACCTCCGTTTTTTGGTTGGGTGCCGTGAGTGCTTCGGGAAACAAGTCCTAAGGGGCTCCATCGCGTTCCACTTAGGCGAGGTCTTACAAAATTTGCTCGGGACCTGTGCCCGACCTCTTCTCTTTAAGCATCGTGCCATTCAAGTGGAGTAGACCACTGTTAGAACGGAAGCCTGGTAGATGGCTTGACCTTACTAGCGGAGCGACACCCCATTGGCTGAAACGCCCAGTTTTACACCTAAACCATAAGAATGAGGATGTTTCATCCACAGTTTATGGAACAGACTACCATACAAGGTGGAAAATAGAGAAGTTTTAGCAGAAAAGTCATTGGTTGGCATAAGGGGTTAACAGAAGAATGACATAAGAGAATAGACAGATAAAATTTAGAGTTTTGAGCAATGTATTATCTGTAGGCTTATCCTAAATAAGAGACTTCCAGAAAATTTAACCACGCTTACGGTAAACTGACTTTGAAGAGAATTTTACGGTCCATTATGCTACATCCAGAAATCGTAACTATGCTTTCTGTAAGCTGAGTTTGTAAGAGAATCATGCTACATCATCAGTGGATCTTTTCTCTCGTCCAATTCTACCATGCAACGTGTCCCCGGGGTAAGCATGTACAGCTGAGTTCGGGCTCATGATAGACCATCTTGTAAAAAAATGTACTGTCTCTGATGCTTTGCCTGCCAAGGTTGGTTTACTAAAGATGATCCTAAGGGAATGTATCATGTAACACATCCTTCAGGGAATAATTGCATCATTAGAGATATGAGCATCAATTTGTCATGGCAATTCTTTATCTCCTATGTTGCACGGGGACCCGTCCTCCCCAAAAAAACCCGTGTAAGTTTCCTAAGGGTCCCCAAGTCCGCGTTTCGGGGACTTGGGGACCCTTAGGAAACTTACCCAAATTGTTGGGGACTCCATTGGGGACTCGGGGACTTGCTGGTCGTCCCCAAGACGTTCCGGACAGATTTCAGGGACGTTTCGGACAGATTTTGAGGATGTTCTAGGTAGATTTCAGGGATTTTTTTGGGCAAATTTTGGGGATATTCCGGGCATATATCTTCAGTCTTGAAAATCATGGAAATTGATGATTGGACAATAAGATCATTTGTCCCATCCATTATTTTTGTATTGCATTGAATCTAAATCTCTTGTAAAAGTTGTAGCTCAAAACATGGGTTTTGTATGATGGGTTTTGATTTGGGTTTTTGGTGATTTAAATATTGTATTTTCAGCAACAAGGTTACAAGAAGCAAAGTTTCCATGTCAAAAAAACAAGAAATGCAACATTTCAAAGGGTTGATCCTTATGGTTACTGCTCTTGTTCTTCTCATTTTTCTGGTCATCTTAGCTTTTAGATATTCTACATGGGTTTCCAGGAGTCATTCAATTATAGTGCTTCCACCATTCCAACCTCAAGCATTGTGAAAACAATCAGATAGTAGTGACTTCGATTGGGTACTAAATGTTTGAATAAATTCTTATTCAATCACCTTCTTAATCTGAAATATGAATCTAATCTCTTTATAGAACCAAAGTGTTTTATAGTGGTTTTCAACACAAAAATAAAAATCTGCAAAAACTATTGATAAGGGAATGCCTTTTATGTTTTGACATAATTGTAATTAACAAGATATACGAGTAAGAAAAACTGCTATAGAAACATTTCTCACTTAAGTTTCTTAAAGCTAAACTGCATTTTGCTCTTGTCTAGTAGCCAATAATGAAATGTCACGTGGCTCTTTTTTAAATTGCTCGAGCTTTTTCAGTATTGGCAAGTGTAAGGGTTGTGCATAACACTGTATAATATAGCTTGTTATGCTTACAAGCTTGAAGCAACTACAAATGTTTATGGTGAATTTTAATATTTTTTAATATCTATATATATATATATATATATTATTGCCGTCCCCAACCCGCCGTCCCCTGAAAAATTTGGGGGTGTGCTCTAGCCATCCCGGGGACGCGTCCCCCCGTCCCCGCCGTTCCCCCGTCCCGAAAACCAATGCAACATAGTTTATCTCTGTGGCCCAGTATCAGATTGTGTGATATGAATCCTTGACATTCCCCATATAGTGGCGACACTCGATCAGAGTGGCCATTTGATCCTGTTGCTTCTTTTAAGATTCAGAATATGTAGGCTATAGTTGGTTGCTAATATCCTATAGACCTTGTTATAGATGATTGTTGATATACTTGAAGCCGTGCATAAATTCGATTCTTAAAGCTTTAATTATTTTCTAGTGCATGGCTTGAAAAAAATTCCTTGGGTCTTCTTGGAAATTGCCTTTGCTAGTTTTGCAAAATTTGAATTGTGTGCTTAATTGTAGAATTTTGTGGGGTGCACACACAACATAATTGACACTCAAATAATGGATATATATATATATATTTTTTCGGTTCCAAGAAAAAAGCTTTATGCTTGATATTTCTAGTAAGAAATCAAAGTATACATTGACTAAACCTCAAGGTTTTCTGTTCTCAAAACTCAAACAGTCATTGGCCCATCTAAAAACAACTAGGTACAGACTTGGACTATACAGAGATCTTTCAGAGTAGTTTCTCACAGTACCAAACAGACTGGACATATAGATGACGTGGTATAGTTTTCCGATGACCTTTTCCGGAGGTCAAAAAACACCAACAGTTCAAACAGCAAAAACATGGTCATAGAACCCAATCAGGACTATTCAACAATCTCAGCACCACAAATTCTCATAGGATCGAAACCAGATTTTCAGACAGGAGGTCAGCCACCTCTGAATTCTCAATTCAGCAAAGAACCTTCCTGCAAGGAAAGTGCATCTTTTGAAAGAGAGTCTGCTTTTGTGTTGACTTCCCTGTAGATGTTGGAAAAGGGAATAAAATCAAGGAGGTCAGCACCTCTGAATTCCCAAGTCGGCAAAGAACCTTCCTGCAAGGCAAGTCCATCTTTTGAAAGAGAGTCTGCTTTTGTGTTGAATTCCCCGTAGATGTGGGAAAAGAAAATAAAATCAAAATGAAGCTGTACCTCCAGAATCTTTGAATAATAGGTCCCAGAGATAAATCTGTTAATCGACATTTACTGTTTGCCTAATCTATAATCGGCTAGGAATAACCCAGCACTTGAAGAAGTTTTATGATCTCTCTGCCTGCAGTTGTTTTCCGAATTAACCACAGGGCAAGAAGCTCAGCTCTATTTTTGTTTCTAGGACCTGCTTTATAGTTTAAAGAAAAGTAACGCATCGAAGAAATATGAAGGATCATCCCACCCCACATGTACCTGGAGTTCGTTGACAGGTTCCATCAAAGAAACCCAATGCAAAGGAGGTGTCTATCACTGGATGCAATAAAGATCTGGGAATTTTTGAAGGAGAGGACTCCCTGCCTTATCTATTGGTCAGCCTAATGGAGTGAGCCACTTGAGCTATAGAGAAAGGGAAAACCTGGAACAGCATCTTGTTCTTAGACAACTAGAGGCCCCACAGAGCAAAGCGGGGTAGAGCTCTATGCTCTAAAGCAGCCTTATCAGAAATCCAGAATTGAAAAGAGTCTAGCAGAGTACCTTGGTTCCAAACAATTGTACTGTTAACTAGCAATAAGACCTCCCTCCAGACAGACCTTGAGAAGGAACAATTTACAAAGAGATGATCTACTGATTCACAGTCCTGTTTGCACAAGACACATCTATTGGGTCCATCCCAATTTCTTGTTTGTGCATTTTCCCAGGCAAGGACTTTATTGGAGAGGACTAGCGACATAAAAAGCCTAGTTTTTAAAGGCTTTTCTAATTTCCAGATAAGAGACCACCAGGAAACCTTACCATTTCTCAGGTCTGCCTGTATCAGAATATCCATCAGAGCTTCATGATCTAGCTTGGCAGTAAGAGTCCCATGGGATTTATTCCTAGACCACCTCAACTGATCCTCCTGGTCCTGAAGAACAAGGACACAGTGCTTGAGCTGAGAGATGTAAAGGGACCTTTCTTCGGCAAGGTTTCTAGGTAGGTTCAGGTCTTCAGCTGTAAACCAATCCTGGAACCAGCCACCGGGCCTCACTTGTTTCGAAACATCAGCAAGTTTGTATAAACCCTTGGAGTGCAAGTCCTCCAATAAGCTTTAATACACTGATTAGGATATGAAAAATACAGTGATGAGAGTTTGAGGCTATGTCTCACTGATTGGGTTCGAGTTCAGGTTTGGCAAGGTTTAGGTTTGACTCGGGTTTCAATTTTTCCATAAAGTTTGGCTTCAGGTTCGACTATATACATTTTTCAATATATATATATATATATATATATATATATATATAAACCTTAAAATAAAGTATAACACACACATATATAATCTTTAAATTAAAATATAACATAAAATAATAAATAGTGTATTTATTTAATTATATAACTTTATTAAAATAAAATATAGCATAATTATATATAACATAACTATATATAATATTTTTTCATGAGAAAAAAGACATGTAATTTTATTAATAAGTAAACAAAATTATGTCAGCAGCAAGCGTAATTTTATTAATTTTATTAATAAGTAAACAAAATTACATCAGCAGATGCCTTCTGACATTCCTCTCTGCATTTCTGCATATGATGTTTGTATACAAAAAAAATATGTATCAGGTTCCTGATGGCTGTCCTCTATTTTCCTCATATTATTACAGTCCTGAAATTTCATTTGTATATCCACAAGATATCCTGTAAAAGGGCCAGCAAAATTCTGCGAAAAAGTGGCTTTTTGGGCCAATAAGTCAAGCTGTGAACCAAGAGGGATGAAGATGCACGGTGGTCCCTTGAGGACCATTTTCCCATGTTTTCCTGGAGCCTTTGTCCAATGCCACTCCACTTTTGGAAAGTGAGTCTGTTTCACTGTTTTTTTCCCTGTAAATGTGAGATATGGAGAAGAAGGAGAAGGTGGAAATTAGTCCTCTGTTTTTCTCCAAAATTGGAAATAAAGCAAAATTGTGCAAGATGTGTGTGCCCTTGATGATATGTACAACAGGAAGGGAGTTTCCAAATACTTGAATCTGGGTGAGGTGCTTTTCTTGTGCAAGGCTGAGAAGGAGGAAAAGGGCTGTAAATTCACTTTTGTTGTTGGTAGCTTCACCAAAACCAGCTGAAAAGGAAATAGATGTGGTATTGGAGAGGTGGAGGATGTTGCCAACACCCTCTATTGGGGGGTGCCATGAGCTGCCCCTTCAAAGAAAGCCCATGGAATACTTTGATTGATTTCTAAAGGAGGGGGGAGGGCAAGAGGAAGAGGGAGGGGGCTTGGCGGGGAGGAATTGGAAGGATGCGAGGATGGAAATAGCACAACTGAGAGGGGAAGCATCTTTCTCATAAAAAATGGCTTTATTGTGAGCAATCCATATATCCCAGCGGGTCATGGGAGGGAGGCCTTTAAATTTAGAGAGACTAGGGTTTTCCCACTAGAGCTTCAGGGCTTCTTGGATGGTGTCTCCTTTCCAATTAGAACTTGAGGTTTCGAGAGCTTTTTAAGTGGGCCCAAACAACAGTAGAAAAAGGCCCAAACAACAGTAGAAAAAGTGTAGGATAGGAATAGGTGATTGCTTGATTCTTCATGAAGTTTGCAGAGGGGGCATCTACTTGGACTTGTGAAACTGATTTTTGTCTTTGTCGGGCAGTTGAGTTTCCAAATCAGTTTGCCCCACCAGGGAGGAGGGGGAGTTTCCACCTCATAAAGTAGTGCTTCATATCTTGACTTTTGAGAGTATTTTCCTTTTGGATTGAAGGACCATATCAATTTATCCTCTTGATCCGAGATCTAAACCAGAGATTCATTGAATGACTGAAGGTATCAATGCCATACCAAAGCATAATTTTCTAAAAGCCCTATTTCTCTCCAGGAAAGCCATTTGTTGGGCTCGTGATCGCCTTTGTGAATTCGATTTAGAAAGAAGAGTCCTTGCTGGTGAAGGATTTGGAGAACTGGCTATGGGGGGAGATGATTGTTTGAGTAGCCTATCTAGGGATCCTTGCCTATCATCAATTTCTCTTCGTTGCCCAGAGAAATTGAAGTTTTCTGGGCCCTTCAAATCCATGACATAAGGGAGTCATTGGGAAAGTATTTCCCTTTGAAGATTCTGAACTAGAGGCCATTGTTTTCTATTAGGTTCCAGCCATTTTTTACTGTCGGTGCTTTTGCAAAGAGGTAAATATTCTTGAGACCCCATCCCCCTAATGTCTTTGGACAATCTTATTCCATGATGCCAACACAAGACTGTTTTGATCTTCTTTGCCAACGAGTTTATTGAGAGTTCCTTTTGGGAGCCAGGCTAGAGAGGTCCAGTAAAGAGGTATGGGTTCAATAAATGATTTGATTAGCACCATTCTATCTGCTGTGGAGAGCCATCTGTTATACCAAGATTTGATTCTCTTTTCCACTTTTTCAAGTAACCATTTCTAGTCATGGGAAAGGTAGTTATTTGGTTTCAGTATGAAACCAAGATATTTCAATCCTTTTGTCATTGAGTGGCTAGCAACACTAAGCTAAAGTTCTGTGTGGTGTTTTTCTTGTGTGCTTTGTTCCCTGTTAATCAACATGGATTTTTGAGGATTTATGATCATCCCAGTGGGATTGTAGAACCAATCTAACATTTGTCTCAGCTGGTCGATAAAAAGAATGCTTCCATCACAAAAGATTAGAATGTTGTCAACAAAAAGGAGGTGGGCGAGATATACCTGGTTGTTGATAGCAATACCCTTAAAGTTCCCTTAAGCAATGACATTTGTGATGAGTTTGCTTAGGCATTCAACTACCAATATAAAAAGAAGGGGAGAGAGAGGGCATCCTTGTTTGAGTCCCATCTCTGTGCTGAAGGAGGTTTCTCCATTGATCAATAATGCAAAAGAAGAGGAGCTAATACAATTTAGGATCCAAGTGACAAAGTTATGAGAGAAGCCCAAGTGCAAAAGGAGTATGCAGTTGTATAACCGGGTGATCTTGTCAAAGGCTTTTGACAGGTCTACTTTGTATGCAACTACCCTTAATTTTTTGGAGTGAATTTTGTGAAAACCTTCTTGTGCTTGATGGATTTGTTTGCTCTTCAGGAAACCAAATTGTTCATCCGAGATGTTTTCTTCAAGGGTTTCTTTGAGTCTTAGGGCAGTGATCTTGGTGATGATTTTGTAGATGGCGTTGCAGAGGTAGATGGGGCGAAAGAGATTGAAGGAGAGGGGGTTGTCAACTTTTGAAATGAGGGCTAGGAAAGTGGAGTTGAAAGGATCAAACAATTGGCCAAAAGTTCGAGAGTACTCGATAACTTTGATAAGGTCATCTCCCAAAATGTCAAAATATCCTTTATAGAAGTCAATTGGGAAGCCATCAGGTCCTAGACTCTTGTCCTTTTGGAAAGAATGAATCACTCGAGGAAGCTTCTCTTTTGTAATTTCAGCCATATGATTATCATTTTCCTCCTCATTTATGAATATGGGGAAGAGGTAGGATGGCATCAATTGTAGCTCTTCGTTCCTCTTTGAAGAGGGATTGGAAATAGGAGACTCCTTTAGAAGCTATGTCTTCTAAGGAGTGGGCTAGAGTACCATATACCCTTTTGATGTTCCAAATGAAATTTTACCCTTTTGATGTTCCAAATGGAATTTCGAATTTTCCTCCCATTGGCATAGTGTTGAATTTTTTTGTGTTTTCATCACCTGCCTTAAGCCATAGTGCCCTACTTTTCAATCTCCAGGCCTTTTCTCTGTTTAGCAGTAGATTGTTTTTTTCTTTTTGAAGGGATTTGCAAGATCTCCTTTTTTGCTTTTGTGTAGGGGGAGGACATTTCAGAGGATCTCTCAATCTCCAGTTGAGCTTCAATTTTGAGAAGGGCTTGATCCTCCTGTATTTTCTTCTCTTTGGACCAGGAAGTAGAGACTTGTGTGAAATTGAATAGGGTGATTCAG
>JASDQU010753104.1:0-26099 GCA_032191745.1 Picea mariana | reverse complement strand
TTTCACCAAATATCAATGAAATAAAGGAAAGCAAATAGTTCTATTGGCCACAACAAAGTTTCTGAAAAATAAAATAATGCAAGAGAAAATTAAATTCTGGAGTCATATAAATTGATATGTATATATATATATATATATATATATATATATATATATATATATATATATATATATATATTCGGTGATAGTCGAGATTTACTATCCATTTCATAATTCTAAATATAACATATCCAATATACCAAAAACAAGGAATTGATCGATTGAGTTTCCTCCATTTAAAGTCGACTATACAATCTATGAACGATGGTGTAATCATGTTCATTACACCTTAATAATTTCTATTACATAGAGGAAAGTGTTTGGTCCTTAGGGCCTTTCTTTGAAACTGAGGACATAGTTAAATCAACCGTCGTAGAAGTCTGGTGCTTCTACCCATGACAATTGTAATTTAACATAGTATCAATTCACACAATAGAACCTGGAAATTATTGTTTAAACGCTGTATTCGGAACCTGAGTACCTCTTTCACAGGGTGCGAACCTGAATCGAGATACTTTGGGCATCTACAATCCTATGAGAAGACCAAAGAAAATTAATGAGTAAAAGAATTAAACAGAATTTCGAATGACGAATTAGATCGAAATTTAGGATAAATGCTATGCTACAAAATGTTATAATCATGGTTCCCAACAATACTTAACTTGCAATTTGGACCGATTTGTTCCATCTGCGCAGTTGAAGAAGTCATCCACAGAATGGAAGTGAGAAGAGGGCCAAGGTCGATCTGATGGGTACCCTCGCAAAATCAAGAGTCCCATCATTAGATCATAGTAAATAGTTCTTTAACCATAAATACCAAAAGGAAGTCAAAAGAAACTTCTAAGAATTAAAATGATCAAGAAAGTGCAGAATGAAATGTATTCCATAAATTTATACAGATATAGTTCAGCAATAAATCCATGTGAATTCACTCTTAATACAATAATAAATTACAAATTCAAATCACAAGGGTCGCATGGTAGGTGTAGACTAAATGCACGAATCAAGTCAGGGTAGCAGTTTAAATATTTTCTTGCTGAAAGGAATGCATTGCCTAAACTATAAATATTGAATTAAATATTATATGTTGAATACATTTTATCGAAGTCTAAACATAAATCGAATATCGGTGCTGAAAATAATGCAATGCTCAGAGATTTAGCACAGAGTTAATATTTATGCCAAATAGCAAATTTCGAATGGTAGCTTACACACACAGATAACGATAGGATTTGAGTGAAATATGTAACCCTAAATATTAATCACGGACTCAAATAATAGCATGCTACAGGGTGCTTCTTAACACATCATTCGATACACAAAACATCCACTTGTGATATATATATATATATATATATATACAGACATACAATGAATGGGAAATACAGTAACCCTCTAAAGGGAAACTACAATCATAATAGTCAACTAGTAGTTTTAAAAGAACCTACAGACTGGTGGACTCCCAAGTAAAAGGCCAAGTATAACAGTACCCAATACCAAGACACATAGCATAAAAACAAAAGGAACCCTATGAGTAATTTTCATATGCATTAATCCTAAAATGCCTGTGAAATTGTCATAGAAGTTGGAAATCCGAAGGTGGAGCACCGAGAAATTTCAAAAGGGTTTTAAACAAATCGATGGAGGAGTATCCTTACCCGGTTTAAGGAGGGCGACCAATTAGCATTCCAGTTATCCATTCTTATTTTTGCTAGGATGAATATTCTCCATGGAGTTTTCATCAGAGCGACTCTCCATAGTCATCCTTGAAAATTTACGCAGAGAAACAAAGCCGGAAGGAGGAAATAAACCTAACTAAGCCTTTCTGGAAGCCAAGAGGGAAAAAAATTAATGTACCCATATCGTGCCATGTGATATTTTGGAGGTGTCCTACTCAGCACTGGACACGAAGGTCAGACGATAGCCCTCGGATGGGACCCTGTGCAGACCTCCATTAAGTAACTGGATAGAGGATTCAATGTGACCCTGACAGTCCACCTCCATCTCTCGTGCTGAGTTAATGCAAAGGAGAGAGAGGTTTCATAACCATACCTTGTAACTAACGAAGTTAAGCCTCATTTTAGTTAGAGTGTAAAAATTGGTCAGATTCTCCTTATACAACTCGTAAGAAAGGATGTTACCCTTAGAATCCAACGAGATACGACCAACTCTTTTAACGTGAAAGTGAACCAAGAACTAAATGTGTCTGATCTTCCTTTGTTGACCAAACTTAAGACTAAAATCTTGAAGTCACAACTATAGTAAGACCGGGAATGGTGTCATGGAAGTTATATGCATGCTGGAATACCCTTACTCTTATGACATAATGTATTTCCCTATATATATTAACACTATATAGACAAGAATGTGAAATTTGTCAAGACTTTGGAGATTACCCTTTGAAAACAATCATACCTAGAAATATAACTTATGAAAAGTTTTAATAGTATCAAATGTGATACATTTAAATATATGCAAATAGAGATATAAAGGAGTTAATAGATAGGAGATTATATATATTTGTGTGTGTGTGTGTGTGTGTGTGTGTATAATATATATATAAATACTAGAATGAATTTTGCAAGAAGTAAGGATTTGTTTTGGAATATTGTTAACACTTTCCACTGATGATAGAAATATCTAGGAATTAGACAATCTAGGAATGATAAGACCATTCCTAGATATTCATATGATTTCCATGTGACATGAATAACTTTAGGAAAGTAAACAATGTAGAAGACATAAGACCAGGGAGAGTTGAATAGAGATAACGTCTGTTTTTAGAACTTATCCTTACATCATTGAATCTGTTATTTGTAAACAAAAAAAAAAAAGAGTTAATGTCCCTAACAATTTTTTTTATTATTTTAGTAATATTGGGGATCATTACAACTTCGAGCTATGCAAAGCAAAGGTATGGTCGAAGGTTTTCCTGAATGTGGTTTAGAAGTCATCTTTTGTGAAAATTGCATATATGGGAAACAAATTCGGGTGAGGTTCACATCTAGAGCGATAAGGGAAAATGAGATTCTAGAACTGGTGCATAGTGATGTGTTTGTCCCGATCATAGTGTCTTCACTTGTTGTATCCCTATATTATGTCTCCTTCATAGATTATTTTTCCAGGAAGACATGGATATATTTACTAAGGAATAAATCAAAGGTTTTCGAGCAATTTAAGGAGTTTAAATCTCTTGTGGAAGAACAAATGGAGCAAAGGATTAAAGTGATAAGGACTGACAATGGTAGTGAATTGCGTGGAAAGAAATTTGATCAGTTCTATAAGCAATGTGGCATAGCATGCAAAAATACCACACCATATACCCCATAGAAAAATCGAGTTGCTGAGAGAATGAATAGAACATTGATAGATAAGGCAAGGAACATGCTCAGTGGTGTCGAGCTCAAACAAGAATTTTGGGTAGAGGCAATGGAGATTGAAATATATATGGTGAATATGTCTCCTTTGTCAATGTTAGATGACATGACTACAAATGAGGTATGGTCAAGTAATTATCATTCGATGACACATCTCAAAGTGTTTGGCTATGATGCATTTTCCCATGTTCCCAAGGAAAAGAGGAGCAAGCTAGACAAGAAGGAAGTCAAATGTATTTTCATCGGAAACAAAGAAGGGATGGAAGTATATAAGCTCTAGGATCTTGCATTAAGGATAAGACAGTCGGGATGTGGTATTCATAGATTTTATAGCCATAAAATTCCCTACTCATGCATACATGGCCTTGGCCCTCTTACTTTCCTATTTTTCCAAAGAACTGCTGAGAAGATCTTCTTAAAAAACAATTTTTTAGAATATGTATGTGCCTTGCACCATTAAATATTTCATACATATTATTTATGCACCATTACAACTAGTGTACATACGATTGTTTCACCATTATAGTCCGTGTATGCTTGCAAAAGTTGCAAGGAATTCGTTGAAATTCACGGGCTATTGGAAGTTCCCAACTAATCCACCTACTATAGCTCGTCACCCAACCAAATAACCATAATTTTGGCATATAAAAGTAGTTTTTGGGGTCTCATTTCACATCCAAGCATAAGAACAATGAAACTCTACCCAATTTCACTTCCCCTTCTTGCCCAAGATTTTGTTGGCTTTGTGAGATATGACCTCAAAATTTCCTCATCATTCCCTTCTTCCTCCATTCAACCCATTCCCTTCCATTGAGGTGATCAGAAGGTTGAGAGAATAATTCCATTCAAGGTGCACTTGGAGTATGGTAAAGAGGAGCCCGAACTAGGTTCGTGGAACAATGGTCGACACAGATTGTAAGTTGTAATCTTTGTATGATGAATAAAAGAATCACATTTTATTATCCCAAATGATGATGTTTTGAGTATTTACATTGATTTATACTTAACATTTAATATCTAACCCTAACTCATGAATATAAAAACATGCTTGTAGTCCTTGTTTTCCTATCTTCCTTCGGAGGAGACGTGTAGTCAGTGGAACTACCAAGCTTGAGGAGATCATCACCAGTTGTGGGATCAAAGGTATAGTTACTCGATATATTATCTTATTTTCTTTATTTAAATTAGTTTTGGTATGTTTTGGGTAGAATATAAAATCGATTGAGTTTTAGACAGTTATTCGCTATGTCTACATATTGAACCCTGGTGTATTTAAAGGGGGGTTTTCCCGCTAGAAATAGATTTCAGAGGTAAATTCGAGCCTGAGGAAGTTTTTCAGACCGAGAATAATCCTGATACGGTGTGGTTTGAACTGATTAACAAAGAAGATGATTCATATGAGTCGACTGAATTTGAGGAAGACGTGGAAAAACAAACTCTGGTGGTAAGGAGGTCAGAGAGAATAACAAAACCAATTGAAAGATATAGTCCACCTAAATTATGCTCTGCATTCGAGTTAAATTCCATCGACGATGAGTCCAAGTTGGTTGGTGAGGCAATTGACTTGACAAAGGGTAAAATCTAGAAGGACACTATGGTCGAAGAGATGGAATACTTTTACAAGAATGAGACATGGGATTTATTCAAGCTACCTATTGGAAGGAAGCTTGTCAGTAGCAAGTGGGTGTTCAAGAAAAATATGAATGTTGCAGGACAAGTCAATAAGTTCAAAACTCGACTAGCAGCAAAAGAATATTCCCAAGTTGAGGGAGTCAACTTCGGTGAGATTTTTTCCCCTATTGCAAAACTAACTTCCATTAGAGTACTAATGTCTCTTTCTGCAGCATTTGATCTAGAGATAGAATGGATGGATGTGAAGACAGTGTTCCTACATGGGGACATGGAAGACAAAATCTACATGAAACAAACTGAATGATTCGTAGTAAAGGGAAAGAAAGAGTTGGTGTGAAAACTCAAAAGATCCCTTTTTGGTCTAAAGAAATCGCTAAGGATGTGGTATAAGAAGTTTGAAACCTACATCCTTATTTTGGGATTTGTGAGAATAAAAGATGATGACTTCATATATTCTAAGGAAGAAGGTGGCAATTTCATATATGTAGCTTTGCATGTTGATGACATGTCGTTGATTGGAAACATCATGTATGCAATAAAGGAGGTGAAGAAGTAGCTATCCTCCAAGTTCAACATGAAGGATATCGGTGCAAATAACTTCATTATGGGAATGGATATTAAGAGAGATTGAGCTGCTACAAATTTCTGGTTGAATCAGATGAATTATATTGAAACAATTATGAAATGATTCAACATGTAGGATTGCAAACCGATGAAGGTGCCAATTCTAGTTGGAGCAAGGCTTATTGTTGAATAGTGTCCAAAAATACAATAAGAGATAGAGGACATGGCATGTGTTATTGGTATTCTAATGTATGCGATGGTATTCACTCTACCAGAAATTTCCCATGCAATGGGAGTGTTGAGTAGGTACATGTTGACACCTGGAAAGAAGCACTGGACAACTATCAAGAGAGTATTCAGGTACTTATGTGGCACAAAGGAATATGCTATATGCTACCAAGGAAGATCGAGAGGTAACAATGGTAAATTAGATGTACATGGATTTGTCAAAACTGACTGGGCTAGAGATATGGATCTATGAAGATTGACCAACGGATATGTCTTCAATATTTTCAGTGGAGCAATAAGATAGATCATTAAGAGATAAGCAGTCATAGCCTTGTAGAAAACCAAACCTTAATACATGGCAGCAACTCATGGAAGAAAAGAAGTGGTATAGATTCAAAGGTTGTGTTCAGGATCGGGTTGGAACAAAGATCTATGAAGGTAAGTTGCAATAGTCAAAGAATAATATCTCTGGAAAAGAACCCTGCTTATGATTCAAAGACTAAGCACATTTATGTACAATACTATTTCGTAAGAGATATGGTGAAAAGTAACAAGGTGTTACTAGAGAAAGTAGACACATTGGAAAACATAGCAGACTTGTTGACCAAGTCTGTGAGTGTTTTGAAGTTCTCTTGGTTCAGAGAGGCAACGAGAATTGTTTCCCTGGGTTTATGAGAAAAATTTCAGGAATATCCTATTTCAGAAAAGAAGAAAACAAGTAGGAGAATGTTGGGTTGTTATATTCTTTATAGTGAAAGTCTAGTCAAGGTGAATCAATTGATGGTCAAAGTTGAGGTATATCGATAGTAGGTCAAAGTCGAGATAGATAGACAAAAAGTCTAAAGTCTAGGAAGTCGACTAGGTAAATTCAAAGTCAAAAATATCTACAAAAAGTCAAAAAACAAGAGGTCAAAGTGACAGTGTGAGACGATTGACTAGAGAGTGAATAAAGGCTGACTGGTAAACCCGACTTGGATTCGAATTTAAAAAAATCACGATATTTGTAGGATTTGTAGCTAATGATATGCATGAATCTGTAACTGATTTTGGGCGCCAATATTTAGTGTTTTTCCTGTTGTAAAGACTATAGAGAGGCATGTTGTAAGGTAGTAAAGGTTGTTGTTGTAGGTGATTTTAGAATTCACTTTTGCAGGTTAATGCTTGTGCAAGTGTAGGTTGTTGTTCATGAATATGTAATATGAATTGGCTACATGGTTGTTCTTTCTTGTGCAAGAGGGTATGATGTCGATTGTGTCTTAGGTGTGGACCAAGGTTATACATGTAACCTTTTATTCTGATTGAATACGATAACAAGAGAGCATAAAACTAAAAGTAATATTGGTTTTCTCGGTTAAGGGTTTCCAGGGTAAAATATTGATGTACTGTGTGATTTATTGTGTCATTTGTTTTCTTGATTAAATTATTCTTATCTTCTGCTAGGATTAGTGTGGAAGTGTTCTGCATTAACTGACATATTGAACTTACCATACTTAGTCATTTTTTCCATGTTCGTGGGTTGGTGGACTCGTAGACTCTCACCCTTGTATTATTTTCCCTTTACCGATACATTAGTTCGCCCCAACACTTAGTTTAATTTTTTATCACTAACTCATAGACTTACATGTTATTCTTTCACTCCTCTCGCAGCTTGCCCCACATATCTCAACACTTAACCATTTCATCTATTTAGGACTTTAGGACTCGCAACCTTTCCCTTCCATTCTAATTTATCACTCTGACTCCCTACCATCACGTGTCCCTTATTTCACTTTCCTCGAGTCAAATTTAATGCTATCTTTATGGACTCAAATAATAAATTCATTTATGAAAAGGTCGTTAATTAATGGTGTTTATATCATGGAAAATCACATTTATTTCGATTTAATGCTTTATTCGAAAGAAATCTAACTTAAAATATTTTTACTGTGTAAAGTAATATTACAAGAAAATATCACCAACTCAATGATGTTAGTCATGAGAAAAAAAAAATTCTGGAGATACCTTGAACCTCTTCACTAGAGAATATCAGAACTACCATTAGTCTCGTTCATATTGGTACTATTCAATATGTTGGGTAAATAAAATAACAAGGTGTGGACTTCAGGGATAGTTCTCCCAGGTTGCATCCCAAAATGTAAGTTTTAAACCTGTGAAGTAAAGCAATGCATATAGATTCTTAAGCAAAACATAAATTAACCAATGGCTCATACACATAGTACACAGAGATCGATACCGAAAATCGTCAATAGGGGAAAACCTTTCAACTCTTTATTATATTAATTTCACCATTCACCATAAAATATATACAATGTTTTTAGGTATTTTGTAGATACCAAAACCCTAATCCCTTAATCCAATATTAATTTAGAAAACCGCTAAAAATAGAAAAAACCTCCCCCAAAAAAAAAATTGGGGCACTGTCCCGGCCTACTGCCAGGTGTCGAACGTTGCGCGTAAAAAAGGGGGGACATGCCCGGCCCCCCCTAGGAAACTCCCAATGCACACAACACAAATAGAACTACTAGAGGGATCACCAGACGTAGTTATCGAATCTGACGCGCCCACACACACACATGCAAAGAATATAACATATACCCAACATTCTCCCACTTGTTATTTTCATTACATCCAAGGGCCCATGGGATTATATAGTCAACAATCCAGGGCAACAATGCCCATTGTAACTCTACACCAAGAGAAATTTTTTGTGCTCACAGACTTTGTCAATGAATCTGCAACATTATTCAAAGTGTCAATCTTTTCTAGAAACACCTTTTTTTCTTCAACCATGTCTCTCACAAAGTGATACTGAACATCAATATGCTTTTTCTTTGAATGATAAGTTGGGTTCTTTGCCAGGAATATTGCACTCTGACTATCACAATCTAATCTCACTTCTTGTTGTACCAACCCAATACTTGAACATAATCTATGTAACCATATTGCTTCCTTGCTTGCATGAGTGACTGCCATGTATTCAACTTCTGTAGTTGAGAGTGCCACTACAACCTGTTTTTTTCTCATCTAATTGATTTCTCCTCCAAATAGGTTAAACACATACTCACTTGTAGATCTTCTATGATCCATATCTCCAGCCCAGTCTGCATCAACAAAACCATGTATGTACACAACTCTGTCTAATCCTGGTCTTCCTTGGTAGCACAATCCATAACTGGTAGTTCCACGAAGATACCTGAAGACCCTCTTTACTATTGTCCAATGCTCCTTCTCTAGTTTTGACATATACCTTCTCAAAAATCCCACTACATGTGCAATGACCAATCTAGTACATACCATTGCATACATCAAACTGCCAATTGCACTGGCATACAAAACATGGGACATGTCCTCTTCTTCTTCTTGTGTCTTGGGACACTGATCTATAGATAAATTTACACCTATAGGAATAGGAACCTTGACCGGTTTACTTCCATGCATATTAAACCTCCGCAATATCATCTCAACATATTTTCTTTGATTCAACCAGAGTTTACTGTTTTCACGATCTCTTTTAATCTCCATTCCTAGAATGAAGTTAGCAGCACCCAGATCCTTCATGTCAAATTTGGAGGATAGTTGTGATTTCACCTCCTTAATAACATCCATGTTATTTCCTACCAACAACATGTCATCAACATACAACACTACATAAATGAAGTGATTACCAACTTGCTTGGAATATATACAATGATCAACCCTCCTTCTCACAAATCCCAATCCAAGGATGTATGTGTCAAACTTTTGGTACCATATCCTAGGTGATTTCTTCAGACCATATAGTGAATTCTTTAGCTTACAGACCGACTCTTTATTTCCCTTCACTACAAATCCTTTTGGCTGCTTCATGTAGATTTCTTCTTCCATATCTGCATGTAGGAATGTTGTCTTCACATCCATCTATTCCACTGCAAGATCAAAAGAAACAACAATAGATAAAATAAATCTAATAGAATTTAACTTAGCAATAGGAGAAATAATCTCACCAAAGTCAATTCCCTCTACTTGGGAGTAACCTTTTGCTACTAACTGAGCTTTGTATTTCTCCACTTTACCTTGTGAATTAAACTTCTTAAAAAACCATTTGCTACCAACATATTTTCTTCCAGCTGGAAACTCAACAATATCCCATGCCTCATTCTTATCCAAGGCATCCATTTCTTCAACCATGGCCTTCTTCCAGAGTTTACTATCCTCTGAATTCACTGCTTTCCTGATAGTTCTGGGATCATCATCAGTAATAGATAAAGAAAAATTGGAACAAAAATCAGGTGGACTATACCTTTCTGGTTTCCTTTTATCTCTCACTGATCTTCTCAATACTGGGGTATGAGGTTCTTCTTCTTCTTCTGCTTCCTCTTCTTCAGATGTTTCAGATTTTGCATCATCCAACTCGAGCTTTGTTTTCTCAGGTTCATCATGTGTTGGTAGGAATTCCTATTTGGACACATCTTTTACCTTTCTGAAAACAAAATCTCGACTCTAAATAGTCTTCTTGGTTTTTGGGTTCCAAAGCTTTTAACCTTTCACACCATCTTTATAACCAATAAAGATACACTTTTCAGCCTTTTTATCCAACTTACTCCTATTTTCCTTTGGAACATGTACATAAGCATCAAAACCAAACACTCTAAGATGTTGAAGAGAGGGTTTCTTTCTAGACCATACCTCGTGTGGATTTTTATCATCCAACGCTGATGAAGGTGATTGATTAACCATGTAACAAGTTTTACCCACTGCTTCTGCCCATAATTCCTATCGTAACTAAGCACCGTTGAGCATGTTCCTTTCTTTTTCCATCAATGTCCTATTCATCCTTTATTCAACTCCATTATGTTGAGGAGTGTATGGAGTAGTCTTCTTCCTTGATATACCACACTTCTTATAGAATTATTCCAATTCATTTCTGAAGAATCCTCCACCATTATTTGTTCTCAATACCTTTATTTTCTTCTTTGTTTGATTTTCTACTGGAGCCTTAAACTCTTTAAATTTGTCAAATACCTCAAATTTCTTTCTAAGAAAATAAATCCATGTGTTCCTTGAGAAATCATCTATGAATGAAACATTATACACAGATTTACCTAGGGATGAAATAGGAATAGGTCCAAACACATCACTGTGTATCAACTTTAAGATCCCCTTTGCTCTTGTAGCACCAAGTGGAAATCTTACTCGATTCTCTTTACCATATATGCAATGTTCACATAAATCAAAATCCAGAGTGAAATTAGACATACCTTCAAACATACCTTTATTGTGTAGTGTTCGAAGGCCCTTTTCTCCAATATGCCCCAGTATTTGATGCCACAACATGGTCTTCTTTTCATGTACAATATTGGTCTTTTCTCCTTCATATCTCTGCTCAGGGACAACATAACTATTACACCCATTAGTATAAGTTCCTTCCAACAACTTGTACAGATTTCCACACCAAACTCCCCTCATCAACACCATTTCCCCTCGTACCATCTTGCAAGTTCTCTTTCCCAATACAGTATCCACTCCTATGTCATCCAAATTTCTTATAGACATTAGGTTCCTGGCTAGTTTTGGAATGTGCAGAACCCTAGAGAGAGTTATAATCCTTCCATATTTTAGCAACAACTTAACCCTTCAATGTCCCATGATTCTAGTTGTTGAGTCATCTCTTAGGAATACATCACCACCATCGTATTTTTCATATTCAGAGAATCACTCCCTATGAGGATTCATATGGTATGATGCACCTGATTCGATCAACCATACATCACGGTCTGCATGTGTACTTGTAGATGGCAGGTAAACATAACCTCCTTCACCAGTGGAGGTTTTCGCCTCTGTGGAAGAGGTACTATCAGATACCTTTGGTTTATCAACCTTTTTAGACTTGCAATCTTTCTTATAATGCCTTGTTTTACCACACTTCCGGGATTTCCTCAAAGATTTTCTTGGAGACTTAGATCTACCTGTAGATTTCGATCTTCCCCCCGAAAACTTACCAAGATTCTTGTCTTGGGTGAGACCTCTTACAAATAAATCATCTGTGCTATGACCATCCATGCTTTTTTGCCTCATCTCTTCAGATAACAAGGATGAAACTACATCCTCATACTTCAATGTAGATTGAGTGGTACTACCAATTGCTACAACCAGATTATCCCAAGAGTCTGGAAAAGAACATAACTAAGTAATACACTTATCTTCTTCTGCAATCGTAATATTAATAGATACGAGTTGACTTACCAGAGTGTTAAAGGAATTTAGATGTTTTGTCACGAAATCTCCATCTTCCATTCTAATATGATACAACTTATTTCGAAGAAACAACGTGTTTATCAGGTACTTTGATTGATACAAATTCCCTAACTTATCCCATAGTTCCTTGGTTGTAGTTTCTCTCGAGACATTCAACAACATTGAATCTTCTAGGCAGAGTCAAATAATACTCCTTTCTCTTCTGTCCAACTTCTCCCAATCTTCCTTCGACATACCAGTAGGTAGTGCACTAGTAGTTTGTGTACTAGTAGGTTGTGTATCAGTTGTCTGTGTTCCAGTAGGCTACGTACCAGTAGGCTGTGTACCAGCATCCACAACAATCCATTGTTCTTTTTCTGCTAGAAGGTCCTCCATCTTTAGCTTTCGTAGCTCAAAGTTTTTACTGTTGAAATTCTCTATTTCGATTCTAGAATAACCACTGCAAAATCTCCCACTAAAACCAGGTTTATCACAGACCTAAGATAAACTTGATCTATCAAGACCAAGAAAAACCCTCAACAACAAAGGCATCCCTCTGAAGCCAAAAGAGAGCTCTGATACCACATGTAAGTTTTAAACCTGTGAAGTAAAGCAATGCATATAGATTCTTAAGAAAAACAAAAATTAATCAATGGCTCATACACATAGTACAGAAAGATTTATACCGAAAACCCTCAACTGAGGAAATCCTTTCAACTCTTTATTATATTAATTTCAGCATTCACCATACAATATATACAATGTTTTTAGGTATTCCGTAGATACTAAAACTCTAATCCCTTAATCCAAGATTAATTTAGAAAACTGCTAAAAATAGCAAAATCCGCTAAAAATAGCAAAAACCGCCCCCAAAAAAACTTTCGGGGCACTGTGCATAACCAGAGAGGCTATACCTAGGCCCCCCTAGGACCCCCTTGATGCACATGAAACAAAAAACACTATTAGAGGGATCGTCAGATGCAGTTGTTGAATCCGACGCACCTACACAGACACATGCAAAGAATATAACATATACCCAACACAGAGGTGTTTGAATGTAAAGATATCATCTCCTAGTGCATCAAAAAATTCATCCAGACCAAAAGGGCCATTCCATTGCAAAGAAACTCTCCTAATTCTTTGGTGCCTTCAATATTTAAGAAGATGTTGAAATTTTCGGAGCTAAACTTGTTTTACAAAGGGTAAGAATCCAAGAATTTTATAAAAAGAAAAAATAATGGAATCAAACTTATTCAAGAGTATTTGCAGGATCTTGCATCAATGCCAAAAGACATATCCAGGATTCAAGAAAGTTCTTTGAAAAATCCCTATAAAGAAATTTCCTATTTATTTTCTCAAATTGCTAGCCAAGACTCTACAAAAACCATTCCTCGATTAACATTGTATATATTTCATTTATGGTTCACGAAAACACAATCTTCGATTGGGAAAATATTATTTCAAAAGAGATTACTTCACAACTTATAAATTTCAATACCCAGAAGAAATTTTATATGTCATCTTATTTGGTATTTTCTATCACCTATTGTCATACTTTTAAGGGTTTAAATATTGCGAGAAGGGTAAAAGAAAAGGTGGATCTTGTGACCATGTGGTATCAAGATTTGTGGAGACATAAGGTTGGCCACCATTTATATGAATTATGTAATGATTTTGTGTCTAAATTTAGGAAGCTATTATTTGGGGAAGATACTTCCCGACTCTCATTGGAGGCGTCAAATTTTCTTAATGGGAAAGGAATTCTTGAAAAAATGGATGATTACAATATCATCAGGGTTTTCTTCTCTAACGAAAAACCCATTTTTCTTCCATATTATGTATCTGATAAATTGTTTATTATTGAAATGTCTAGACAATAGAAATTCTAGTTTCACACCTTTTCTGAGAAAACAAAAAAACAATTCATACCTCTTCCTTGGAAAGTTGGTGAAATTATTTTCAAAGGAATTTCCAATATTGAGGAATATGCTTCCTATTTTGACCATTCCAACTTGGGATATGTAGAGGAAATCAAGGGTTTTGGCCCCATTCATATTTTTTATAATCATTTGATTTCAGTTGGGTTCATTCCTGCACTCATAAAATCGTTTTTAAGTGGAGAAGATGAGGATGATAGTCATGACCCTAATATTCAAAAACCTGACATAGATTACGATGATATAGAAACTATGATAAGTAGCACATAACATCAAAATGAAAGTTGTAATCCTTCAAATGAGAAAAATTGTCAGTCACGAGTTGTTTCTTGTAGAAGTGTTCTACCCGAGATAAAACCTCATCCTAGGATATCACAACAAAGATAAATACAGAGTAATAATTTAGGGGATGATGAAGAAATAAACCCTCCTTAGGGGAACTTGGAGAACCCCCACAAGTTAAAGATTAAAAGAAAAAGAACTAAGTCATAGAAAGAGGGAGGATAAACACATGCCCCTAAACATGATTTATTACTTGATAATATGGACCTGGATGTGGATATCGAGAATATCACGTTCCCAGATGAAGAAGAACCTACTAGTGAAAATTGAAATCATATTTATACACTTATGGTCAATGATGAAATATTTTATGATGATTAGAATTTTTCTGTACAAAATGCCTCGTTTGACAGAGATTATAATAATTTTTTCTTTTAAATAACCACGAAGAGTAAAAGCAGGAAGTTACAGTCTACAATTGATACACAGAACATGTTTCCTTCAAGATTCTTGTCCATTCACAAAGTTATAGGGGATGCACTGTATTTTTCAGTTTCCAATATGGAGGAAGAAAATGATAGGTTGAAAGAGAAAATTAAGGAAATGGAAAAAACCTTCATTCCTCCACCTATTTTGGCTTCCCCCGTTGCCATGATTCAACCCAAGAAAAGTTTTCAAGAAACCCCAGTGTCAAGTGCTAGTGTAAAACAAATTTCAATCTTGATTATTGCCACTTGAATTTTTTTCTAGGAGAACAAAAATAAAAGAATGCATTTGGTTTTAGACTTATGGGATTTAGAAAAAATATTTTCCTCTATAGGCATCATAATTCAGAGCACTAGAGAATATTTGAATATAGATATAAAAAATGATAAAGGATTTTATATAGATGGAGTTGTGATGCTTGTTGTAAAGGTTTCGACAATGACAAAGAAAATGAGAAAGAAAGAAGATTTACCTTCCCCAATACGTATCAAGCAACTAAAGGCCTGATGGATTGAAAGAATCATTGTATTGAAGGGATTGCCAACTCAATTAATTGATTTGTCAAGAAGGAAGATGGACTGATACTCAAACAATCTTAATTTAGATATCGTTGGTACCACTATTTAAGTCTCAGACCCTAAGTTTATCTCAAATTCAATGCTCATGACTCGACAACAATTAATTGAAGAATTAAAAAGGGTATCAGCTGAAAAGTTTGATACTATGAGTGAGTTCACACATGATGATATTGACAATTATCTTGTTGAGTATACCAATACAAATGAATATATTGAGAATACTTTTCAAAATTTATCTCTTGATCATAGATAAACCGAACATGAGTTTTTTAATAATAAAGTAAAACAAGAAGTGATTTTTTCCCCGTTAAGGAATTATATTCAAGAATGGTTAAACAAATCAATTTCCAATATTTCCAAAATACCAACAAAATAAATTACAACTGGAAATCTAGCCACAACAAGTAAGGGTACAAAAGAAACAACAACATGCGAATGAAAAGAGAGAGATTCCATCATAGTAAGTCTATGTTGATCACATATTTCCTCTGATATCATTTTTTCATCCAGTTATTCTTCTTCTTTAAATAGAAAAGTATAACTGAATCTTGATAACCTCCTCTTTAGGTGCTTTCCAGATTCTACTGTTCGAGATCCACCCATGCTCCTCTTTCTCCTTCATATTTTCTTGTATATATTTTCTTTATTGTCCGCGGGAGCCCCAATCCCAGTCCATTGGACAAACACCTTAATTTAATGCACTATAAGAGACATTATTATTTTTGAGAAATCCCAAAGAACTAATTCAGGATCAATTTTGACTTTATTTTATAACTCTCAGTTTTGAGTATAAAGCTTTTGAAATTAGTCTATCATAATATTCTTTTGAGCTTTATAAGTATTACTCTTTAAAGGTTCTCTTATGCAAATGGATCATCTTCTTTTATTTTGAATGTGATTAGAATATTTAATTTTTCTATGATGCATGTGAGGACATTTTTATTTTCTATAATGTGTGATGTTTGAGATTCTTGGTCCACTTCTCAAGGATTCTATTTTATAAATATTCTTTTATTTTTCAGCATTTTGATTTTTCTTGAGCATTAAAGATTGGACTATATTATGTGAGATGGTATCATATTATTATTGATTTGAAATTACAAAGAATATCATAATCCAAAGAGGAGTACCACCTCTTTAGAAATGCAGGAGGATTCATATCTTCGTGATGTTGTCATTTCGGTCATGACATATTCAAGCGTCAACATGTATCAAGATGTATGTGTAGTTGTTGATATTATTGATGCAACTCCAAGTTATCCTGTTATATTTTGAGAAACTTGTTGTTTAACACCTCTCTTAATATGTTGTTAACGAAAATCAAGTTGTTAGCAAGGACATGAATTTCCATTGGCACGAATGCTTGTAAATACAAGGGAATTGTAGAATTCATACTTGCTAAGGGATGACCATTGTAGAGAGATTCTTTAGTATTGCTTCAGGAATCTACATTATTTGAGTCAATGGTATCTCCTAGTGTTAAAATTAAATTGTGGATTCACTCTTGAACAAAAGATGTGATGCATTACTTAAGATCAAATTTTTTTGGCACACCCTCATCAGTTCTTTTCCATACTCAACATTATTTTTGAGTTTTATATCTTATCTAAATTGGTTTGGTGGTCCATGGCTAATATTAGAGGGATATCTAGGGTTCTAATTGTGGTAGGTACAACTCTTTGTTGTCACCCTCTTAGTTTTTTTCTTTGTGTTGGGATTCTAACATATCTACCTCTTCACATCCTTCTTCCTTGGAGTCTTGGGAGGACACAATTGAAGGTTCTTTTCAATTATCCTTAGGATATTTTGAGTCGTGGCCATCTCCTCTAGGTGAGTTTTGGAGATCTATTTCACTTGTGGTTATATCTGCGTAAGTAAACTTTTGAACAACCATTGGTTCCAAGTCCTTCTTATGGGCTTGTTGTTGGTCACATTTTAGGGAAGGGTGACTAGAGGTTGTTGTCTTCCAACACTCATTGACTCTGTGAATGAACTCAATGTTTTAAGGACCAAGTGATATTCATATAGAACTTTTATGATGTATTTGAGTGTGATTCCCCCAATGCTTGGAACATTTTTAGAGAATAAAATTAGGAAACAATACGTAAAAGGATATTTACCTCTAGTTGAGTGTTTTCTAGTCCAAGGATGTTGGTGACTTGCAGTTGTTTTGTCTCTATTTCCTTGAACTATTTATTCATCGTTTTGGCTAGCCCAGTGGCACCATGTTGTCTTTGTTCACTAAAGTTTCTTTGTGCAGTTGAAGGATTGGACAATGAGATTGTTTATTTTGTAATCCCTGCTTGGATGTTGGGTGTCTTTCCACTTAATGGCCGATATGTTTTAATCTTCTCTATAATAAAATAAGTTTTCAATAAACATGGTATATCCACATAGGTTAAGAAAATTAATTTAACTATACACACTAATATATCAAAGATAAGTACACCAGTGTATTACATGGTTGAAACACTTAAAAAAGGACATAGTATATGGCCCTATCCAATATGACTACTCAAGAGGAAATATATTAATGCAAAAGGAAAATATTTTACATTTGAATCTCTCACAATAAATCATCAACAAATGACCCTCCATGTTTTTTCTATAGGGATCATGGACCAATGTTAAGCCATGGATCAATAGTCGTTAGTATATAGGAGAGGATGAATTGTTAAATCAGTTTATGTCTAGAACATAATCATGACTATTTGATTGGATAATTACAAATACACACTAAAGAAACACACTTTACCTAAAGTAACATTAGAAAAATATAATCTTAATTAAATCATAAGTGTCTAAATATCCTAACATCCATATGTTAATATCCCACGATAGAATCCTTACTTTTGGATACCTAGGAGTTAGTCAATTGATGTATGGAGTCATCATCTTTCAACAAGGTCCATTAAATAACAATGGATAGTCATTTAATGTAAAGGGTCATGTTTATTAAATAAGGAAAAATAGATAGTTGGTATTCGTTAATGATGGGACCACAAATGGTCACGGTTTTTATATTGAAAATATATTTTAAAAAATTAGAGGCTATGTAATGTTTTTTTTAGTGTTGTTGTATTTGGAGCTTCACTTAGTGAAAGGTCACCCCACCTTAAGAGGAAAGTGAACATTTCTTTATTTATTACGATAACCATAATACAATGATATATTTAATCTTACTCGTCTCTTATATCTAGCTTTATGCATTTATAATATTTATATATGTAGTTTGTGTTTCAATTCTAACAGTTAAAGAACACTACAAGTGGTATTAGACCTATTTCCTAAGCTATCACACCTCCAAATTTTAGCAATTTTTTTTTTAGGCTAGAGATGTATTTCAATGTCTATGAATAACACAAATATATATCATTCGATGGGTAAACCTATGAAAGGAGAATAATACATGCATAAAATACAAGGTGTGTCACCTAGTTTGACACCATTGTAACCTCTATTGGTATCCCTTTGAGTAGTAGCACACTAGATACCTTTTGTATATAGAATCATCTTCCACATACACTAGAGTATATTAGAATCCCTTTAGGTGCACATAAAACCAACTTCACATGACCTTGTGCTCATCTTGTTTCTATAGCATAGTGAGAACAATGCTCAAGGAGATCACATACTAAAGAATTGGGTATTCTCGCTAAGGGTATGCTCTATCCTCCTTAGTTAGTGATTTGAAATATTTGACAAAGTAATATTGTTGGAAACCCTTCAGTATATTAGGGAGTTGTATTTCTTGACACTTCTTTGTCCTTAAGACACTATAAACCCCAGCCTTTATAGTTCACCAAAAACATTCCTACATATTTTCATCTTGAAATAATTTGTGAATTCCTTGCATTTTGATGATAATAGTGGTACACCTATAAAGTAACATTTTTATGTGGACCCAGACTATAGTTGTTGTGGATACCTCTCAAAATACTTTCCTCTATCTCTTAATAATATTGAGATATATCGAGGATAACACATTAGTGGGATCTTAAGTGGTCCCATGGACCATACTTGTATCATGGAAACCAATGAGTACCTACATATTAAGAACTATAGTTTTTCATAATCACTTGATTCAATTCAAGAAAATATTAATCTCGAGTGTTGAAATATCCTCACAAGTTTCTCAAAAAATTTCCAACAAGAAGAAGGAACTCAAAGAATGGATATCATTTCTATTGGCCTCTAGAAACGATGAGGGGATAAAAAACCCCACATCCACCCATGGAATAATATTTATTTGGAGAAGAGTTTCACCCTAATACATTTTTTCTAGGTAACATTAGTTATCACTTCACCTTTCAAGATCACAATTCATTGAACTACGTTTCAAAAGTGGATGTGAACAATTTGATGGTTATGATCTGTCTGGTTGGGTTACTGAAATGGAAAACCATTTCTCTCTCCATGACATTATTAATGACCTATAGAAACTCAAAGTGAGGTTCTTATATTTGAATTTAGAACACTGGAAATGGTGGAAATGGTATAAGAAATCTTATGGAGGCTACAATGCTTAGACCTAATTTGTGAAGTCCATGTATACTCATTTTGAAATTGACACTCATTATCTAGGATGAATGACACTCATTTTTAATTTGACACTCATTTATGCTCATTTTGAATTTACTCAATCTAGCCCTCTTGTGGCAACTTCCCCGAAAACCTCCACTTCTGAGACATTGAGAGTCTAAAATTTTTCCTAGGAAGAGATGGAATAACACCAACACCTCAAACTTTGCTATAATTGTCGTGAGTAGTATTTAAAAGGGAAAAAATGTAAAGAATACATATTGTTTGAAATATATGTATCCCAACAATACCACTCAAAATACATCCCACTTGAATACAACCCATGAAACAACATTGGATGACACAACCCCTCCCATGGAAGAATAAACCACCTTGCAAGATCCTTTGAAGGAACACCAAACTTCTCTACATGCCTTATTACGTTTTTTGGTACCCCAAAATTTGAATATGATTGGTTACATCAAGCATCACAAAGTGATTATTTTGATTGACACTACTAGCACCCGTAATTTTATTCATAGGAGAGTGGCCGAAGAAACCCATTGTTATGTTTGCTTCATACCTAATTTTCAAATTAGAGTGGTAAATGAGAAAATGTGAAACTTCAAATGGGAGAGTATCGTCTCAATTCTCATATATTTTCTATTGAAATGGGTGGTTGTGATGTAGTTCTCCCAGAAGAATAGTTATGTACTTTGGGACCTATCACCATGGATATTAAGTATTTATACATGAGTTTTGCCAAGGATGAGAAGAAATGTATCCTCAATGTTCTTACATCTACTTCCCCTAAAATTATCATCTCTCCTCATATTGAGAAGTTATTGAAGAAGGACCACTTTGGAATTATTTCACACTTCATTGCCATACAAGTAGTGGACACATACCCATGGGAGATTCGCCTAATTTGTAGTGGATCCTCATTAAACATAAAGAGGTATTTGAAACACCCTAGGGTTTCCCACCTTCATATGGGGACATGACCATAGTATTATCTTGATTCGAGGTATGTACATGCACTCCATTGGAGAATTAGAGCTTTTGTGGCCATACATGAAAATAAAATTGGGCACATGAGGGTACACATGGCACATAGTTAGAAGACAATCATCATACATAAGGACACTTGGATAGTGGACAATAATGGAATTGGAATCTTTGGACTAATAGATTGTTATAGAGTGGACCATCCTAGAGGAGGGGTATTGATCCCAAGGAGGATCATGATTGGAGGGTGTTTCACTTTGGGGGTTCGATAAACCTTACTTTTACATGTGTATATGATTTTACTATAGAGTGCACCATGTGGGGTTGCCTCATTGGTTACTTATATAGGATTATGTCCTTATTTTATGTTATCTTCCATCAACTATTGTATACATAAGGGAGGATAAAGATCTTGTATTTTTATCATCATTTCACTCTATTCATTGTGTTTCCTTGGAAAAGTCTCATAGGGAGAAATTTGTTAGGTTTATTAGGAAACCCTAGGAGTATTACATTAGGGTTCAAGAGGAAACCCTAGAGGAAGATAAGGGGAGAGATAGACATGTCTTGTGTGTTTCATGGAAAGATTTCTTTTGTGTGAATTTTACGTTTTATGTTGTGATGCTAGGGTTTATGCTATGCATGTATACCATAGATAAGAACATGGAGTTAATGTGAATGATGATGCTGATGATGATGATGGCTCTAATTGTATTGCTAGGGTTTCTACCCCAGTAGTAGACATGGATTGTAGAGCTAATGCCTTACATGATTTTGAAGATTTTTTCTTGCGAGATGTGAGGCTAGGTAAAGGTCATGGTGAGATGAGATTGATGAGTCTTGATCTTGGTACAATTCCTTTCTTAGAAGAACATTTGGTTATTATATATTCCATGATGTTCCATGGAGGTCTTGGTGTTTGTGTTGACATAAGAGTTGAAGGCCAAGGGTTTCAGAACTCAAACCTTAGGAGGGACATGTAGATATGTAGGCTAACACTAGTTTTTTCTTCCCATGCATATGTGATGCAACATGGCCAAGGTTTGTAAACCCTAAGGAAGAAAACAATGCTAGTGTGAAGAGCATGTGTGATACAAGCTTATTAAAGCCAAGAGAGTACTTTTGGTGTTGATGTTATCTTGTTGTGGATCTTGTGTGGTGGCTAGGATTTTCATGGTTTTACCTAGATGAGGTTTGGAGAGCTAGATATTGTATTAGATTTGTGATAAATTTGTGTACATGTATTTCATTTCTTTTATATATGTTTGAAGTTTCTAGCTATCCAAAATTGTGTAATTGCATATTTGATTTTTCATCTTATATTGTCTTCATGATTGGGTAATTTCCAACATTTATCATTCATGATGATTAGACATAACATATGGGTCGTACTCTCTTATTTTTGTAGATGATCCACATCTCGAGTATGAATAATTTTTTTCAAGGAAAACATTTTAGGATATCATGATAAAGTTTATGTGTGAGATTTTTAAATTAATAGTTATTTTGAAAATAAATGATAGAATAATTATTTTTATTTCCTTTCGATAAATAAAAAAATTAAATAAATATATTTTTATATAATACTTATATGCACACATATTATTCATAAATAAAATTCAAATCAAAATTTGAAATTTAATAAAACAATTTTATTCTTCAAAACATGTTTTGAAAGAATTTCATAAAGTGAATTAATTGAAAATTGAATTTAAGCTCATTCTTGAGTCTGTAGACGAATCTTAATACGTTGTTGAATATATTTATGACGAACAAAAACTTCCAACGAACTTAAATATTCTTCCAAGGAGATCAGAACCATTATTTTTAGATGGTTTTTCGCTGCCATGATGCAGTTGTGGGTTCAAAGATGAGTTCCCAAGTAGGCCAATAATGTAAATCCTGTTTCACTTTTAAATCACGTGGTTGTCCATCCAAGCCTATTGTTTTGACACGAACGAATTCCTGATCCTTCAATTTCTTTACAACATCTATAAATGCTTGGAGATCAGTGGTCGGTTTTCCTTTAATCTCAACAATCCACTGGTTCTCATAAACCCCATATCTACTTACAGTGTTGCCATGTTCTGTGGCTCATGAACAACACATCCACACCAGCTCACCACGTGTTTAGTTCCAAACCCATCTCTTACATCGGTGCGTACAAGAACATCCAGCTCCGAACCTTCCCGAAAAATTGTCATTCTTAAGTTTCCTTCGTCATCCTTGCACTCATCAAGACGTTGACAAGCGTTCTCTATATCACGGAAATTACTAATCGGCTCCCCGTCTATGGCTAATACCATGTCCCCTTGCTCCAAGGTCTGTTCAGCTCTTGATCTAGCCCAAAAACTGTTCACTTGTAATACCGGTTATATATGGAAACCGGGTTCTCAGAAATCTGGAAACCCGCCATGTTATATTATGGAAGCGCCATGGAAACTCGGTTCTCAGAAAGCTGCATCAAATTCCTCTTTCTCTAGAACCTCCCAACTATTATCTACGTCGCCATAATTACAGTCAATTGAATCTACAACATCATAAGCACTCTCTGTTAAATCTGATTCGCCGTTTTCCGCGTTCAACTACTTCCCATCCATAATTCCATTTCTTCTACATAGCTTGGCCTTCACCTTTTCCTTTCCTGAAGTAGGATTTGTAAATAGTACTCCCCAGGGCAGTAGAATCCATAGTTTCTCCAAGTTTTACACGAAGAGAAACTTTATTTGGGAAAACATAGGAAACTGAATTCGCAAGAAACTCTAATAACAAGGAAATCTGAACACTTTAAAAAGTAACAAAACAAAAATGGATTGGGTACAGTTGAAATTGCTGCAGATATTTAAACATGTAAAACGTAAAATGGAAAACTGCAGAGAATATAACCTAAAGAAATAAAATTTAATGCTTACCGCAGAAGAGTGGTTGTTATGTCCAGAAATCATTGAATTCGAACTCGGGTTGGGAAGATCGGATGGACCTTCGACTTCAAAAATCATTGAATTCGAACTCGGGTTTGGGCAGATCGGATGGGCCTTCGACTTCAGAAATCGTAGAGTTCGAAATTGGGTCGGGAAGATCCGATGGACCTTCGACTTCGGAAGTCGTTGAATTCGAACTTGAGCTGTGAAGATCGGATGGACCTTCCCTTCAGTGTGAAGTTGTGAACAAAGCATTTTTTGAAATATGGTCAAAGGAAAATGAGAGGGAAACCTTTCAAATTCAAATGACGAAACAACTCGAAGACTGGAGATGATTGAAACGGAAACGGAGAAAGGAAGCGAAAACGGAAGCATCGGCACTGGGCAGACGGGACAGGTACGACGACCGAGAAAGTTATGGGAGACGGCGCCAGAGTTCAAACGTCGAGGATGTCAAAAACAAGTTTAGGGAGGTAAGATTCCTCCCGAGTTAGCCTACTCCATAAACAATTACCACAACTAATAAATATCGAGAACAATTACCACAACTAATAAATATCGAGTTTAGTACGAGTAGCATTTTTGCCCCCAATGCCATCGTGCCATGGTGGTATGTATGTTGAAAGCGGGAAAACAACTGTTTCGCTGTTTCTGCATGTTGTTCAAAGCTGTAAGAGTTCTATTCTCCATAGCCCACAGTCCTGGCGGTTGCAATGTGAGATCATCGAGTCTATTAGGGTATCTCCCCATGATCGAGGAGACTTCCCTCGCTCATGCTAGCTTGGAAGATAAGCGTTTTCTCATTCCAGTGTACATTATGTTTTTTTATAAGTGGATGAAATATAATTAGTAACAATTACTTTATAAAAGTGGTTGATATAAGTGCGTTATTTTTCACTTTTATAAATTAATGACATCAGTATATGAACCATTTTTATAAAGTAGTTGTTACTAGTTGATTGTGGACATGCCTTAAGGACTACCATTAATATATTAGTACATAATTAATTTATTAATTAATAATAACTCATTCTTAATAAATTTATTAATTAATAATAACCTATTATTAATAGCAACAATCACTTTATAAATATAATTAATAATGAATTAATATTAGTAATTAATAATTATATTAATAATAAAATATTATTATTAATAAAAATAATACTTTATTAATAAAAATAAAGTATTACATTATTTATAAAAATAAAAATACATTAAGTATAATGATATATTTATAAATAATAATAATAATAATAATAAAATAGATTAATTAAAATAATTATTAATTAGTACAAAATGTAATTATTAATTAATAATAACTCATTATTAATAACAAGAACCACTTTAGAAATATTAATAATAATAAGTTATTATTAATAAATATAATAATAACATTAATAATAATAAATAATAATATTAATAATTATATTAATATTATAACATTAATTAATAATATTAATAATACTTTAGTAATAAAATATTATTAATATTATAAATTAATAAGAAAACTTTATTTATAATAATAGTACTTTATTAATACAAATAAAGTAATACAATATTTATAATAAATAATAATAATTAACATAGATTATTTATACTTATCAATAATAATATATTTATAATTAATAATATTAAAAAAAATAACATTATTTATAATTGTTAAATAAAAAAATTAATAAAAATTTAATATATTAGAATAAAACATCAATAATGTTATAGAGTAAAACATTAATAAAATAGTAATACATAAATAAACAATTCATAAAATAAAATATTTAAACTATAGTAAATCTTAAAAAATAAAAATAAATATTAGTATAATATTACATGAAAGTATTAAAATTTAAGTATTAAACCAATAGTAAACTATTTATAGAATAATAAAGTAATATATTAATAAAATAATAACATTATTCAAATAATAATACATAACACATAAATACATTATTATACATTGTGACGTTGGAAAATGCACGACAAAATGCACGTCACATTGTGACGTTGGAAAAAGCACGTCAAAATGCAACATTGGGAAATATTATTAAATGCACAAAGTGATGTTGGAAAATGCACGTCAAAATGCGACAGTGGGAAGTATTATTAAATGCAGAAAGTGATGTTGGAAAATGCACATCGGAATGCGACTTTGGTAAATGTTATTAAAGTGGCATGGCGACGTTGGAAAAGGCACGTCACAATGTGACAATGGGAAATATTTGTGATAATGCAACGTTGAGAAAAAATCGTCACATGGTTAAAAGAAATTACAAATATATTAAAAATAATATATTAATACATTAATATTATAAA
>JASDQU010753103.1:16985-48772 GCA_032191745.1 Picea mariana | reverse complement strand
TATATATATTAAAAATCGATATATTTGACTCTCTTTGTGATTATATATAATTAAACATATTTTTATATATTTCAAACTTTAATAAAAATTTAATTAATATAATATAATAATTTAAAATTAATACTTTATTCTAAATTAATATTGATAATTTACTATAAATCAATTACTTTAACATCCATACTTTACATCAACATATCATCATTTATGGTTAACACTAGAGTAAAATAAAATTGGTAATTTACAACTTTCTTAAATATTAAAACCTTCCCTTTTAATTTATTGTATTTGAAGTTATCTTAATTTCCATAAAATAAATTGGTAACAAGTAAATTAGTTAATACAAAGTGTTTTAGTTTTCTTTATTGAGTTATACTTATTAATTTAAGACTTTACAATTCTAAGTACACACAAATCATTAAAATACACAGAAAGATTTGATTTTTACAAATGTATAGTTAAAATTAAAAAAAGATATATATGTATATGTATATGTATGTTTGTATATTTCATTTAGTACACATCTACAAATGCTAGCTTGAGAATATTTCAAGATTGAATATGGCTATGGATTTCAATCCTAGAGGGTGTTCAACCCCCCATCTATACCTTGATATGACAATTTGAAGGTTAATCACTTCAATTAGAAAATCAACAAAGGTCCAACCCTCCATATTTAGGAAAAAACTAGACGACGTATTGAAAACACCCCTTCCCACTTTGTCTTCACACAACATGGCCTTGGCTATGGAAAATCAAGGTTTAATAGGGAAATTTATTCGGATATGGCCATCCCCAAGAGAGGTAGCAATCTTGATCCAGAAAACATGGAAGGCCTCGATCAAGGGAAATCTAGCCCACTTTTGTGGTATAGGGTTTTATGCTTTATTTTTTGAAATAAAGGAAGACATGGATTTGATATTCCCGAGTGGGTCATACTTATTCGGAACTAGAGTTATTTATTTGAATCATTGGATGCCTAACTTCAATATGAAACAAGATATACCTATAGTCATTCCAGTCTGGGTTCATTTACCCCACTTACATTTTCACTATTGGAATGAAGAGACCATGAGATAATGTCTCCACTTTTTAATGCACGAAAAATGGATGCTAATTCCAATTCATTTGTAGCATAATTCCTTTCATGTTATTTTAATTTTATATATTCATGGAACACCACATGATCCTTTTGAATGAGGACTCCATGCAGGCCTTCCTTGCACACATTAGTGCACACTACAAAATCTTCATTTGGATGTGCAATATTCAATATTGGTGCACTTTTCAAAATATATTTCAACTACTGAAATCTTTCTTCACATTTGGAAGTCCATTCAAATTTCACACACTTCTTTTGCAAATAAGTGATTTGGAATGCAATCTTTGAAAACCCTTTTATGAATCTTCAGTAATAACCAGAAAGACCCATAAATGATCTAACCTCTGTCACATATCCTAGAACTAGCCATCCTCTAATGGCCTCTATATTCTTTGGATAAACTACTATCCCATCTGTTGATATAATATGCCCAAATTAGTGAATTTTCTTTCGTTAAAAGATGTTTTTACTTAATTTTTCATATAACTTGTGATCTCTCAAAACTTGTAGCACCATTCTTAAATGTTTCTCATGCTCTTGTTTTGTCCTTGAATAAATGAGTATATCATCTAGGAACACAATAAAAAAATTGTCCATGTATTCCTTCAACACTCACTAGAACATTGTTCCATTTTTTTGACAATTTACCGACGCATGTTCATCGCAACATCGTCACAAGTACGACGAGGGAAACAATCATTTTTTTGTTGTGTCATCTTCGTCACAATTATGACATTCAAGAGGTTTCCACAATATCGATGAACTGATTCATCGTAAAAGAGACTAACGTTCCCCAATCAGTTTGTCACACTCACATTAGTTGGTCATCGCTTGTTAGTTGGAAGATCGACAAAATAGAGACAAACTTTCGACGAAATAGTGACAAAATTTCGACGAACAAGTAATAAAACTTCGATGAAAAAATGACAAGAAGGTTGTATGTCCGACATTTTTTTTCTGGGAGGAAAAGGACATGTTAGTCAAACCTTTGACACAAAATTGACAAAAATGTGACAAAAAATTGGCAAACCTTTGATGAAAAATTGAGAAACCTTCGATGAAAAATTTATAAACGTTCAAAAAAAAATTGATGAGAAGGCTATATGTCCCACATTTTGTCTTGGGAGGAAAAAATCCACGTTAGTCGAACCATGAATAAAAGGGTTCGTCGATAGTCCAGTGACTATATATATATATATATATATATATATATATATATATATATATCTGTGTGTGTGTGTGTGTGTGTGTGTGTTTGACGAAAGGCTTGTAGGGGAGATAATTGTGAAAGTCATAAAAATATAAGGATTCAAATAATGCACATACACATTAGGGGTGATATCATGTATTTTATATTCTCAAAGAGATGAGCCTTACTTAAATGAGGATCTGAAATTTAAAAACATCGGAGTCAAGTTGGCATGTTGAAGATACATGGAAACATTCACAGGGTAATTAGCATATATGATGATTTGAAATAAATTATAGATTATCCAATCACAGAGTGTCCTTTGGCGTAATTAGTCTCCATATTTAACTAATTAAAGTCTACAATACACACAGACTTTGGAAGTGGTCAACATAATGTAGAATGTGACAACCAATCTTCTAATAATTAGGAGAGATAATGTTTGGAATGTGGGAAAACATTATCATCCATAATGGCATAGACCTTTTAATGTTATAGACTTATAGTAAAATATAAGCATTATTATTATTTTCACTTAGCATTTGTACTCATTTTTCCATAAGACTCTGAATAATAAAATCATAGAAATGGATTTCATTTGCTATAGATATATGATGAAATCATGGATACAAACTTGTCTGCAGTTTGTATGCATTGATAATTCATATTTCAAATATGGATACATAGATGGGGAATTGTATTTGTAAAGTTAAATCAATAGTGAGTTTCCCATTGCTAGGAAGTTGCTTTTTGTTATTAATCTTGGTTAACTTGTAAGTTATCATTCTAACAAAATATCAAAGAATAGGTTGCAAAAAATATGAGTTGGTCTATATTCTTCACAACCATAAGAAATGTAGAAATGTTTATATAAACTTTGTTATCACAAAATATGTACTTTCCCAAATCCCAAGGCAAGTAAGGGAGATTAACATAACAAACATGATATCCTATCATTGTCACCTTAATAGGAATCCATGATTTTTAGGGATAGGCAAGGTATACCCAAGGGAAGGAGTCATCGGTAACCTAAATGGATTGAATATTAGGGTTATGTTCGATATGTATTTCCCCCTCTCACTAGTTACCAAAGTCACTAAATCTCTGTCCCGAAGACGGGGTTAATGAAGTATTTGATGTACCTTCCAAGAACAAGACAATATAGCATGCATATACAATAATTCCAGGTACAAATATGATAATAACACCTCAAGAGACAATGGACAATGACAATAAGTGCTAGCTGATATAAATTTGCAGAAGTTAATAAGTTTACAACAACAATTGATAAAATGTAACAACTGCAACAAATACTCCTTGGAATTGCTTGAAAAGACAGTAAAAAGGTATCATTTACTAAGAAGAATGAGAATCAAATGTCATAATAAAATTCTGAAGTTTTTAGCTAGCATTCAAAGTCAATTATGAAGAAAATTTGTAGCATTTAGATGGTTGTAGCCTTCATTTATAACTATAGCAAATTAGTTAGTGATCTAGGCTAAACTAGCATTAGAAATAGCTAGTAAAAACTTAGGAGAAGAGTGTTTGAGTGTTTAATCAATCATTCAACAAGAGTGAGGTAATAAATAGTGTCGTCTACGGCTTATGGATTCAATTGTATGGATTCTTCAAAAGCTACAATTCAATTTTGATAATGCACAAAAGTTTAAGAGGGAGAATGCATAGGAGAGGTAGTAACTTAAGTCCCCCTAGGAAATTTCCTCAAGAAATAAGATACTATGGTGTAGGAAATTCTAGGCCCTGACACCTTGCTCTCCCTAAGCCTCTTATGGTATAAAACTTAGGGAAAGATAACTAGGTCAAAACCTTAGAGTGCTAACAATTTAGGGCCCTAGGGTTTGACTAGTCACTAGATCAGTTCAATGAAAATATTGGCAAATAGAAAGTAAGAAAGTAGCAATTTAAGTTCCTTACTTCAATCATTAAGTATACCATGCAATTTCATAATCTTGTATGAGAAAATAAAACCATACATAAGCCATTCAAAACATGAAAAAAAATGCAAATTTGACTTACTTACACCAATAATAATCATGAAAATACCATGCAAGATCACCATAAAAGCTTCCAAGATTGATCCAACTTGAAAAAATTAGCCTTATACAAGACTGTGACTCACAATTTCAGCCAATATCCCTTCCTAGGGCACAAATTTCAGACCTCTCCTCTTGTGTGAGGAGTTGTGATGTAAAAAATGAAATTACTTTATGTTTATTTATACAAAACCAATGCCTTTAATTAATTTTAGGTCAAAATAAAGACGACCTGGCCAATTTACAAATAAATTCATATTTGACATAAATAAAATTAATTAGCATCTAAATACACCTCCAAGGGTGACGTCATTCCCTTCTAGGGTGATATTGAGGCCCTAAGGTGGAACATTGAGCCTAAAATGTAAGGTGTTTGGCCTCCAAAGGCCCCAAATGAAGCCCACACGTGCCACTAGGCTCATAAATGTCTCCAAAATGAAAACCCTAGCTTTGGATGGCATCCAAGGTCATGATGGTGATGTCTTGGGCCTTCAAGGGCCAACGTCCATGTGGAAGAGAAATATCCCCCTGGGTCTAGGTCTTCCAGGGTGCCTCCAAAGGAAACGTCCCTCTTTCTTCCTGGTGCAAATATTCAATGTCTTCTTACCCATGGATTGGGTTACAACATCCATTTATGGGTTTAATCCCCCCATAAAGGTCTGAGATAATCATTCCTGCATGTGTACCTATCCACCGAGAAAAGTCCTGTAGCAACAACAAATACACCCACCAAGGGCTCATAAGTCACAAAGATCATAGCATGTAAATCACATCCAATAATTAAATTACCCAAAAATGTGCATCAAACCCCCCTTTAACCCAGACAAATTCTCAAATACATTATGCAATTTGACAAGTTAGGTTTGGAGAAGGTCTCAGGGCATCCTATTGGGATAACCTCTCTTAAGTTTGGGGTGTTTCCCAAGTGGGAGCTAGTCTAGATCATGTAAGTGTATGAAGTGGTATCGGGTAAGTGTTTGGGCATAGTTTGCATGTGATAACGGGGAAATGTAAAATCTTACCTGTGGGTGCCTTTGTAGAGGGAGAGTTGCACCTTGTCATAACTTCTATTATTTCCTATCCCATTCATTTCCTTTTATTCTTATCTTTATTGATTTTGATCTTTTTCTTTTTTGCTTCAAGGGAATAGTTGAGGGCCATTGTCCTAGCTTCATGACTAGAGGTGACAATGTTATCAACAAACATTTCACAGAGATGAGAAGGTTGTCTCATGATTAGACCCGCTTTATCTTGGCTATGCCACCAAGAGCCACTAACCTGGTTTGATGACTAGATAGGTGGTAGTGTCGTAACACTACATACCCATGGTCATAATAGGAAAAGATTGTGATGAGACCTCTTATCCATAAACTAGTACCTTGAGTGTTTATGTATTGTATGGGTCCCCTTTTCTTACTGAGAATATTTTCACTTCTTTCTCGAGGATCCCTGGGTGAAGCATCTCAAAGGTTTCAATATTGGCGTTTAACTCTTTCCAGCTAATTTTACCCTCTAGGCCTTTATCCCCTTCTTCTCATGAGGTAAGGTACAACCCTTCTTAGTGTAGCCAAACTTAATGCCCAAGAAAAGGTAGGGGAGATGATAGGAATACAGATGGAAAGTTGTAAGCATGGAGGGAACGAGAAATGACCTTTAACAGAGCCACCCACTGGAAATCCATCCTAAAGGGAGATCAACTTACTAGGGCACCATGTAACCCTTCCAGGTATGAATGAGGAAAAGAGAATAATTTCCAAGAAAAAATCATAAAGTGAAGAAGAATTCAATGCAGCATATTCAAGTGCTTCAAAAATCAGAGTGACACATACCATGATACCCAGACTCATTACCTCATGGAGAAAGACTTACTGCTACTTCAAGACTAGGTTGGTGGGATGGATACTATTGCTGCTGATAAATGGACTACACTGAAGAAAAGAGGGTCCCTATGGGGCCATGCTTAAGTCATCTGGCTCTCGGTAATCCATGTCTAGGATCTGTGGGCCTTGAGACGTGATCTCCTTAGTTATCCCTAGGCTATGGGATAACATCTGGCTCCAACTCAGGGACATGTGCTCACTGTAGATCGCATGAGAACCTTAGCATATCTAGTATGAAATTTTTATGCTAAATCTCAACAAAGGATATTATTAATCCTTAGGGTGGTGATATCACCCCTTATTCGTAAATGACATAATAAACAAATAAAATCATCTCTAGTCTAGCATATGATAATGAGCATACATATATACAAGTGAGAAAAAATAATATGCAAATGCAACTACAACTACAACTATATTAATATGAAATGCAGATGGTATACACAATGGATGAAAATCCCTACCTACCTCTACTTACCTATTGGTTGAATGCTAGGTGTCGTCATATAACCAGCAAAACCATCCTATAAATATCTCATAATACCTGCCTCTGTGCTTCATCATAAACCAAAACAATGACAAGTTAAGAAAAAAAATAACATGAGTTAGAGCATGTATCATATCATAGGAAATCATAAAGTCTAGCTCATGGAGGCGGGAGGGAGGGAAAAAATTATGCCAAGTTTCACTTCTAGGAAAGTTCTCAATCCATCTCAGAAAGGGATCATGAAATATCAAAGGCTCAAAAAATTGACTCAAAGAGTCTAAAGTTTGACTACCTTGGACGTCATCAATCCCCAAAGTCTGAGAAGGGACGAACAAGAATCTAGAGGATGACTGACAATTTATTAAGGGAAAGATGAAAGACTAAGATAATAAACTTCTTCTTAATGTACTCAACCTACTTTTGAAATATAAAACAATTCTTTTCCCCGAAGAAAAATCAAGACAAGTGACATGTTTCCCAACTACACCCTTAGCGACATAGCAAGGTAAAGTAGTTGAAGGGAGATGGAAAACCTTGTCAAAAGTACCATTCTTTGGGAAAGCAATGTCCTCACCTTTATCAAGATCTGAGAACAATGGTGGTTGATAATATTATTCATAGAATAAATCCAAGTGTTCAAAGGAATACTCATGAAAATCCTCAAGGTATGACTTAAAATCATCAGGAGAACATAGAACTAGGTTACCCTTGGAGATGTTTGTAACTATATCATTTCCTTGTTGCCAAATGTCAGAATTAGTAGTAACCTGATATGATAGTTTTAAAGGAAACATTTGGAAATAATCCTCAATTTCCTAAATAGGATCCCCATCATAACCAATTACATCCCATTTATGTCTCCCAACATGTATGAACTCATCAATATTATTAACCATGCCATTTCCTTCATCATACCATGAAGGGATTAAAGAATCCAAGGGATCCTCTAAAACTTATTTTCTTTCCAAATCACAAAATAAGGCATCATCAAAATCTTTGAAAGGGAAACAAATTACCATATGCACTTCTTCATGTGCATGAGCATTGATCGAGGTGGATATTGGTGGCCACCCACCTATTCCAATTGGGTCCTCATGACAGTTTTTAGTTCAACACGTTCTTCTGTACTTCTTTGTAATTATGGGTTCTACACTTCCAGGGTTGTTTGAATTCCTACACATCTTTCAAGTGGAGACTAGTGGTCGCCCACCTAATCCAACTGGCTTATTTTGGAAGTTTTCACGTCAGCACATGTTTTTGTACTTCTAGGGCCAGTTTGGGGCTATAAACATTGTTTTTTTGGCTTGCCATAGTCAAACTATACACAAAGTCAGATTTTGATGAAATAATGTGTAGTTCTCAAAAATACCTTTCCAATGGGCTATCACGCACCTAAAATGGAGGTCGTATGCAAAAGTTAGGACCCCAGGAAGTTGAGGTATCGACTTACCCAACGGGGCCCACATAACTTTTGGCATTTCACCTCCTAGGGTTAGGTTTTTGGATGTGTAGGGTTTTGGCGTTCATGCGTAATGTTAAAAAGGCCTCTGGAGCCTCATTGTAACCATTCTACTCAGACGGATGCCCGTAGTAGCCACATCTCTTCTTAGAGATAGATACCACCATTCGAACAAGTAGTTTTTAGCTATGCGGTTGTATAGTTTCATCCTATTTCATTTATTCAATAGAAGTTATTGTTCATTGAATATTTCTTGTTGTTCTTTGTATCCCTGTGTTATTGTATTCAGTCTATTAGTCAGATCATTCCACTCATAAATCTGGATCTGTGGTATCAGATCAGGCTGCTCTTCATTTATTTTTCTTTATGCATGTCCCCGACAAGATCTAGGTACAAGAAGATGGGACTTGAACTAATCAATCCTTTTCAAGAGTGGTCACGCTGAGCCCGAAAAAATCCCATTGGGAAAAAAATAAAGATGATGGAGTAGGAGATCCTTTTAAAATGTTTCTCGAGGAAGACCTTGTGCAACAAAGGAACGAAATGATCCACAAGTTTGCACATATCCTTCAATGACTTCTTGCAAGAGAAGCTTCTTCATCAAGTGGACATGCAAACCCCTTCAAGGTACATGTAAATTTTGATATTTCATTATTTGAAGGATTCATAGATGCAGATTCTATAGATAAATGGTTGAATCTGCTCGAAGGGTATTTTTCGGTCCAAAATTTTTTTGATAGGGAAAATATTACTTTTGCACTCCTCAAGTTCATCCCCCATGTTAAGTATTGGTGGGATACTTACTCTGAGGAAAGGTCCATAGAGGAATCTTCAATATTTGCGGTCTCCCAACATGGGATTCCTTCATGGATTCCATAAAATAATAGTACTACCCTATTGGAATCTACGAGTACCAATACACAAGATGGACCACCCTGCATCAGGAAAAGGACCAGACAATACCAAATTTCACCAATATTTTCCATACCCTACACACCAAATTGGGCATCAAAGACTCTGAGAGACATCTAGTGCTCAAATATCATGATTGTTTGCATAGATACATTCAAACAAAAATGGATTTTTTGGACATCACATCACTGGGTACGACTTATGGATATGTTTTCAAGATCGAGAAAAAATTTAAGTAGAAGAGGCGAGAGTTTGGATCTGCAAACTGCTCACAGCCAAAGCAAGGAAAGGTGGCCCCAACCCACACAAAAAACGACAGAGAAAATATGGCCACTCTCAGGACAACAAGTCCAAGATGCAACACAAGAAGGGTAATGAGAGGTCGAAGAAGGACACGGGAAAATGGCATGAATACCATAAAATCCCTTGGCACAAAACCGAAGAATGTCACTCCAAGAAATCACTCGTGGATGAGATGAAAGATTCTGAGTCATAGGCCATTTCTGAATTTGAATCAAATCCATAAGGAGGGAAGCAGATTATCAATGTTGAACCCAATGCCACTGTCTCTGCCACCAAATTCCATCCAAGTGAACTAGAAGAACCAGAGGAAGGGAAACACCTCTTTCACTCACAGATGTGGGTAAAGGGGGCTTTGCTTCATTTCATTGTCAATAACAATAGTCAGAAGAACTTGATCTCAGTAGAGTTCATCAAGAAGTTGGACCTTTCGATGAAACTGCACCCGCAACCCTACACAATCAGCTGAATTCTCTAAGGAAGAGATATCCATGTCAGCTAACAGTGTCGTCTTCCCTACAACATCAAGCCTTTCAAAGACAAGGTATTGTGTGATATTTCTCCCCTTGAATTTTGTGATGTTCTTTTAGGACATCCATATTTATTGAAGCGACATGTTATGTTTGAGTCTAAACCCCATAGTGTTATTATTACTTTGGGTAGACAATTGTACAAGATACCATAGGTAATGTCGCCTACTATTATTTCTTTAATCTCTATTAAGCAATGCAGTAAGGTCATTTCACAGACTGGGAAGTTTGTCTTCTTTGTGATCTGGGCTCACAGTAAGTAGAAAGTCTTCACCACATACGTGGCCTCTAAACAGAGCCTCTCTTTGCAGCAAAAGCAAGCATAAGGGATCATGGAAGAGTATAAAGATATATTCTCCTCGACCATTGGGGTACCGAAGCACTACCAAGTCAAGCATCAGATCCAAGATCTGCTTCAAAAGGGGCACATCAGACCCAGGTCCTCCCCTTGTGGAAGGCCAATTGTACTGGTGCAAAAGAAATAAAATAAGGGACTCGGTGGCTCTGCATTGATTACAGAGCATTAAAAAAAATAACAGTCAGGAACTGGTACCCAATTCCAAAAATTTATGACCTTCTTGACCAACTCAAGGGGTAAAATATCTTCAACAATCTTGACCTAAAGTCTGGCTACCACCAAGTTCCCATTGAACCAACTGATGTATGGAAGACAAATTTCAAATCTAAAGAAGGTCTCTTCGAATGATTGGTCATTCCCTTTGGCTTAACAAATGCACCAACCACTTTCATGAGGTTGATAAATGATGTATTGAGACCCTTCACCAACTCTTGTGTGGTGGTATATTTGGATAACATCCTCATCTTCAACAAAACTTGGGAGGAGCACATGCATCATATTCAACAGGTTTTGAGAAATTTGTGGCAACAAAAGATATATGCCAACTTGGAAAAATGATCCTTTGGAATGAACAGGGTCCAATACTTGGGATAAATTGTTGATGAGCATGGGGTACATGTTGATCTAGCTAATATCCAAGTCATGCGTGACTATCCAGCCTCGACCACACTAACCGAGCTTCATATATTATTGGGACTGGACAACTTCTACCAATGGTACGTGTTGGGATTTTCCCATATAGCATGGGCCCTCAACCAAGTGACCAAGGGAAGTGGCAAGGAAAATTTTGTGTGGGGGAAGGAACAACAACGAGCATTTGATGATCTGAAGCATTGCTTGTACTCAAATCCAGTACTCTCCTTACCTGATCTGCAATAACCATTTCATATTGAGACTAATGCATCCAACTATGTTGTAGGTGCAGTTCTCACTCAACATGGTCATTGAGTAGCATTCCATAGTGAGACACTCTCAGATACTGTCCAAAAACACCCCACCTATGACAAGGAAATGTATTCCATTATACAATCCTAATGTCAATGGAAACATTACATTCTAGGAAAGTACACAATCATCCACAATGATTAGAAGCCTCTACAATTCATACAGGCAAAGGAGAAGTTGTAGAATGACCTCCATCAAAAGTGGTCCACCTACCTGCAATAGTTCCATCTCAACATCAAGTATAAGACAGGGAAAAACATTTGTGTCGTTGATTGCCTCAGTCGACCTTCCGTGTTTTCATTCACCACTGTGCTCTATTCCTATGGACATGAGGAATCTGAGTGGCCCCAACTTTATCAGCAAGATTCAAACCTCTCCACCACCTATTAGCTCTTGGGTACAAGCATAAATGTCACGGATTTTCACATTCATGACAGAATGTTATAAAATCTGGGCCATCTATGTGTCCTTGCAAGTGACCGTGAAAAGATAATTTGGGAGGCTCACTACAATTTGATGGAAATACATTTTGGCATGGATAAAATTGTCGTCATTCGACAGAAACATTTTTATTGGCCAAAACTTCGACAAGACATCAACAAGTATATCAGATCTTGCATTGTCTGTGCTATTTCCAAGACAAACATCAAGAATCAAGGCTTGTACACCACTCTTCCTACTCCCGAGAGGCCTTGGGAATCCATATCGATGGATTAAATGTCTGTTCTTCCATCCAAAAAGAAAGGAAATGATTGTGTATTTGTGGTAGTTGATCAGTTTTCAAAGATGACTGTCCTTACAGCCTGCAAGAATAACATCACAACAAAAAATACTGCCAATATATTCTTCGAACGCATGTGGTTCCATTTTGGGATACCAAAGACCATCATCTCTGATCGGGACAAAAGGTTCCTCAGCACATTTTGGTCAAGTCTCTGGTCACTGTTGGACACCAATCTCATTAAATCCATTTCTTTCCACCCCCAAACCGACGACCAAACAAAGGTAATCAATCGGATGATTTTTCACATCCTACGCATGTACAACTCTAAGCATACTTGTACATGGGATAAGAGTTTTCCCTATGTTCATCACAACCACAACAATGCTCTCCATATCTCTACCGACCATAGACCATTTCAGGTGGGGTTGGGATTCCAATCGTTGGGTCCCATTGATTTTTCACTACCTCTTGCAACCACAAAGGAAAAACCTTCCCATGTTTAGTCTGAGGCTTACAATGCCACCATAATCATTGAGAAGATCCATCACATCCTCCAACAGGTACATGAAATTTTGTAGAAATCCAATGCTAAGTACAAGAAGTTCCATGATCAATGTAAGGTATCGCACCAGTTTCAGGTGGGAAACAAGGTCTGGTTACATTTGTAGAAAGAGTGCCTTATAGATCCCCATCAAAAGATCCTCCCACTACGCTATGGGCCTTAAACTATCACTAAGCCTATGGGTAGAAATTATTTTGAGCTCAACACTGCACCCTTCCTTGGCTTGCACCTAGTGTTCAATGTCGACCTCCTTCGACCATGTTTTCTACCACTATTGGACACCTCATAGATCACAAAACAACTGACACCAATAGATCTCAACCATGAATACATGGAACAAGCATCCACTAATCAGATAGTGGACACATAGGTCAAGGGCACTCACTAGTAGAGGATCCATATTTATCAGGTTGTCAAGGCATAACAACTCCTACACCAAGTAAAGTAGCTCACCCAGGTCCAAATTCAGTAGAAGTTTCCTCACCTGATGGGGGAACTCAATGCAATGGACACTACTTCCTAAGGGGGGAGGAATGATCTAGGTGGATATTGGTGGCCACCCACCTATTCCAACTGGGTCCTCTTGACAATATTTAGTTCAATACATTCTTCTATACTTCAATGTAATTATGGGTTATACACTTTTGGGGTTGTCTGAAGCCCTACACATATTCCGGGTGCAGACTGGTGGCTTTCCAATCTAATCCAACTAGCTTATTTCAGGAGTTTTCATGTCAATACATCTTTTTGTACTTCTAGGGCTGTTTTGGGGCCCTAAACATTGTTTTTTTGGCTTGCCACGGTCAAACTATAGATGGATTCAGAGTTTGACGACATAATGTGTATTTCTCAAAAATACCTTTCCAATGGGCTATGACATGCCTAAAATGAAATTCGTATGAAAAAGTTATGACCCCAGGAAGTTGAGGGACCAACTTACCAAGTGGGGCCCACATAACTTTTGGTGTTTCACCTACTAGGGTTATTTTTTTGGATGTCTACGGTTTTGGAGTTTGTGTCATTCCCCTTCACAAACCATCATGGGAAAATGAATCACCGCACCCCTTAGTGTACCTAATGCGTGCAAACCAACCTGTGTTCCCTTCAACCCTTGTGTTCTTTGAACCAACTCACCCCAACCTTGGTGTGCTCCTCATCCTAGCATGCCCCAACCTCTTTGGTGTGCCCCTTCTCTTGGTCGCTTCCGCCCCATCCTTGGGAAATCCCCTTAGTGCATTTGCATTCCCAAGGCACCCACTTTCCCAACTAATGCAACTCTTTGATGCGAGAGAAACCCATAGTTTTGTCTCCTTGCAAACTTGGGTGAAGGTGTTCATTCCCTTCTAGCAAAATACCTTACACTAGGAATGCATAATGTAAATATACTTATATGGACCATGTGTTAGGAATTTCATGGTGAACTAAAGATATGTAAATATTAATGCTCAAATATGATATAAAATGGGCCAAGATGGATGTGGAGAGAACAAGAGGAGCTATGATTATATTAGAGGGCAAGAGGAAAGGGGGTCTATGGGAAATTAAATCCTCCATTACCACCATGTGCCTTGAATGAATCCATCTACCTACCTTGACTTACTAAACCAATCATTAAATGCATGTAAGAAGTTGATGGGTAAGTCTTATCAGGTAGTCATGGAAGCATGGGTTGATCACAGTCATCATGGGAAAGTGTAAGAGTCCTACATTCCTCTTTTTAGAAGTAATGTCAACTATTATTTCCCTCAATTATCTCATTATCATTCACTATAGAATTCATTCCATCACTCTCACATTTATGCTCTAGATTTTCTCATGTTATGTTCTTCATTGCTATCAATGGAAAATTTAGAAATTGACTAAAATTAACAGTGTGAAGATGAAATTGTGGACATTGGATGAACCATAGATGGTTGTAGGTGAGAATAGAAGTTAGAAAATTTAGGGAAACCATCATACCAGTACCACTATGTATTTTCTACTCTTTATATGCTTGAGAGCCAACTATTATTCTTGAAAGAATATTTCAAAAAGGATACAGTATATTGTGCTCTTTCTTCCCACACTAAATACCTCTAGATGGAAGAATATCTCCTAGAAGCTATTTAGTAGAGAAAGGGAAGATCTGCCCTGTGTTGTGTAGAGTAGAGAAAGAGATTTTCATGGTTGTTTTATGCTTGTATGAGATGCTCAGGGTGCTCTATAGTGATCAAATTGGGTGAGGATAAGAGAAAATGGGTTGGGATGAGAGAGAGAGAGAGAGAGAGAGAGAGAGAGAGAGAGAGAGAGAGAGAGAGAGAGAGAGAGAGAAGCCTATAGTTTGATTCCTTCATCCTAGTGGCCTCATAGCTTGGCTTGAGGGTGGTATCTACATTGGATACCTATAATTAGGTGGAAAATTACTCATATGAAGCTAGTCTTTTTGGACCATTATTTGTTAAAAGATAAGTGACTTCTATTATTTATGAATATGAAAAATGTATGCTCATTTTCTATTACAAAAATTAATGTATCTTGCATATTTTGTGTGATTTTTATTTATTATTTTAATGGGTAGTTGATTGCCATGAATTTATATGAATCCATGCTTTTTAATTATTCTACATTTTTATTTTTATACATATGCATGGATTTTATTAAATTGAGTCATTTCTGGGAGGTTTATCCAGTTGTTATTATGGGGATAAGGACTCCGAGGGATAGAATTTGAGAGCTTGTATAGTGTCTACCTGTCTTGTGGTTGGGATTGTTCAGCAGGGATAGTATAGAGTGTGAGATGTAATATTCTCTTCCACATTAGCTCATGAGTGTTTGGATCTTCCCTTTACTACCAAAATTTCTCTAACCTCTTTCTTTTCCTTTTTCTCCAACCTCCACCCTTTCCTTTCACTCCAACCTTTGACCTAACCTTTCTCTATAACTTCCACCTATTAACACAAGGATCTGTAGATTCTTTCTTAAAAATCAGACAGAAATTGAGGTTTACCCTCAATTTCATTATGGTGTAAATCATGTGGCATTCTGCCCATGATTTCCACAAGGAAAACAAAAATATTGGAGGCCTAAGAAGCTCAAGCACCTCGCTCCACATCACCCCTGTGCATACACTATCAGATTTCCACCTGCAAAGATTGCATTGGTCGCAGACAAAGACCGTTCATGGCCTCGAGGCGTCAGGACGGACTCGCAGAAGTCATTGGCACCATCTAAGAACAATTATGGGTGTCAAGCCGAGTCCTAATCCTAATGAAGATAGTTATTGAAGATTGTCGGCAACATTTGAGACCTCACCTCATCCCATAAATGGAAAATGTTGTAGGGAGTAGCCATGAAGGTGAACTTATGATTTCAAGCTTCCTTATGGGAATTTTTTCCTATAAAGAACATAACTATGCATGGCTCATGTTTGACATCATGAGGTCTTCACAACCTGACAGATTAGGCACCGACTTAAGGCTTTGAAGGCAATGATCTGATCACATTCTTGGTGGTTGCATCATTTTAGTATATATAAGAAATTTTGATATTTTTCTAAGGTCGAATGGTTGAGCTAGGCTCCCTACTATTGTAATATTTTGATTGAGAACAACTAGTTCTCTGGTTATGTATTTGTTTTTGAAACATTTTGATTAATTTAAGTCATCTTTCTTAATCCATATTTTTTCCTATGATACTGAGAGATTTCATGTTTGATTGATTCACATGGATTTTTGTAACTATATTATGATAAATGTTTGATTATAGTACTGTTATGATCTCTTTCAGGTTCCTTAAAATTTGAATCCAAGAGGACCTCGTGTTTAAGTTTTTCCTCCTTAGGCTGCTGTAAAATCCGATGTTCATAGCATACCTCTACATCTTTCTCACTAAATATTCCTCCTACTCACCCTTACTCCAACTTACTGACTGAAGTTGATTCAAGACCTCAATGACTGGTGCATGCTAGTCCAGATTTATGAGTTAGAATGTTATTATTATTGAGTTTTCTCCATTTGACCACTCAAAACTCAATTACTTGTGACATATAAACTGATGGGTACTGGGATTACCTTCAATGCAATCTAAAGGTGACTTCTAGTGTTAACATTTCCAGCATCGTTGTCGAGGAACATATTGAAGACATTTCCCTGGGATAGAACGACAAAGAAACTCTGATTCTGAAGGTGTATCATATATCAGTACCATTGAAGATTGCAACTTGCACCTGACGACTCCACTATTTTGAATACACTATTTCAGTTTTGTCTCCTAAAGGTATACATACGAGGTCCACTTCACTACTACCTATAGCAACATTTGAAGCTGACCCAAAGGAAATTATCAGAAAGGGAAAGATCACACAAAAAGGTACCTCTACTGTTGTACCAAGTTTTTCTGATAATTTTCATAATCCCTCTTTACAAACTCCAGTAACTATTTTTGATTCTCCTATTATACAAACTGCTGGAGTTTCAATAAATTTAAGTTTTGGGAGTTTTCCTGCCAATTTCTCCCCTCCTATTCTTGGTTTGGAACGAGAGATATTTGACACCCCTTTCTCCCACGAAGTTTTGAAGCGGAAGGAGAGATATTTGACCTTAGAAGACTTTGTTGAGATGGAAAAGTTAAATTTTGAGGTAAAATAGACCTATAGAAATACACAAAATGTTGATAACAAAGGTGGTTTCAGGAGACCTAATAATGCTCCTCAGACTCTTACAAGAGATCCAAAAAATAGATTAAGGGATGAACAAAAGATCCAAACTCCCTTACAAAACAACCTTTTGGCTGATGAGGAAGGAGAAGATGAAGAAGATGATCCTAAGATCCATTTCTTGGGTGACACCCCTCCATCCCCTCACTTAATCCAACCAACATATGGGAAGTCCTTAATGGATAATCAAATAAATGAATTAAGTAAGGGAGAGAAGGAAAAAGAGAATCCTAGTATATATGATCTAAGATCTAAAAAGAAAAGGTAAAATACTAATTCTTTTGATCAGCCCACAAAAACAGAAAAATCTGACAAGGTTGTGACAGTTGGCAGCAAAGTGAAATTTTCTCAAAGCCCCCCAGTTTTGGTTGAGGATCCTATCCCAGAAGTCAAGAAGATTCTAAAATCTCCACCTTCCTTCAGTTATGAAAATGAGATCCAGAAAATCAAAATCCCTGTGTCATTTTTGGAACTAATAAAAATTGAAGAAGTGAAAAATATCTTTCCGAAATGTTGTTGTCTGATTCCTCAAATAACACTGACTCAGTTAATCTTCAGGATGAAAAGCCAACAATCATATTAGGTCCTTTGATAGGATATAGAGATGATTCATCCCCTCCCTTCTATACATCACTAAACATACATTATAAGGTGTTGCATAATTGTTTGATTGACTCAGGGGAATCTCACAATCTCATGCCCAAAGAAGTCATGGATGAACTTGGATTAGAAATCACAAAATCCTACCATGACTTATATTTTTTTGACTCTAGGAAAGTAAAGTGTCTCGGGGTCATCAAAGATCTAGTTGTGACCTTGTTTTAGTTGCCCATGAAAAGTGTGGTCATGGACATTGTAGTGGTTGATGTTCCCCCCAAGTTTGGTATGTTATTGTCAATATCTTGGATAAACAAACTTGGGGGAACTTTGTAGATGGACCTCACATATGCCACCATTCCTGTGTTTAGTGGTGAGAATAGAAGACTTTACAGGGAAGCTCAGTTGGCCTACATAATTAGTGATGAAACAGACCCCACCAACCATCCTATTTTTGCTCTTGACATTGATTTGGGATCCAGCCTATTGCATCTCACTAATACTCCTAAACCTCCTCTTGAAATTAGAAAACAATCTATTACTTTTTTTGAAATCCCTCCTCCAACTACCTCTATTTGGAAGATGTTATTTGATGGAGCCTCTTCGAAGGAAGGCGTTGGTGCTGAAGTGGTCTTTGTTTCACCTTGTCAAGAGACTATACCTTTGTCCTATAAGCTAGAATTTGAAGCTACAAATAATGTGGCAGAGTATGAAGCTCTTGTTTTGGGTTTAAGGGCTGAAAAAGACATGGGGATTGAAGAGCTATCAGTACTTGGGGATGCAGAACTAATTGTTCATCAGATCAAAAATGTTTATCAAGCCAGTCACCCTAGGTTGAAGACTTACAGAAATGAAGTATGGGACCTAGTTGACAGTTTCTTTCTAGCTTTCAACATTTCATTTATTCCAAGAGAGGAGAATACCATGAATGATTCTTTGGATGTTTCAGCAAACCATTTCAGAGTCCCATTGCCACATAAACTCAAGTATTATGTAGGGGTGAAATATAGACCCTTCGTACCTGACAATATCAAGCATTGGAACCTATTTGAGGATGATAATGAAATCAAAAAGTTTCTTGGGTCTGTTGATGAGTTCTTTGCATTACATATTGATCAAGATCATGATTCTGAAAGTAGCCCTCATCCTGATGTATTTTTAAATAAAATTGGTAATCACCATATTGTTCATTTTCCTAGCAACCACATTCCAAAGGAACTAGTTCCTTTGGAAATATTTTTTTATGGGAATGATGTGGCAGTAAATTTTAGAGTTTCAACTAATGATGATAAAGTATCTGAGTACAATATTGGTACAGAGAAGGATCCCAAATTTGTCAAGTTGTCAAGCAGCTTGTCAAGAGAGAAAAGGGTCGAATATGTTGAGTTGGTAAAGGAGTTTGCTAATGTGTTTGCCTGGACATATGAAGATCTTAGGACATATGACATAAGTATCATTGAGCACAAGATCCCATTGAAGAAAGAGTCCAAGCCATTTAGGAAGAAGTTGAGACAAATAAATCCTATGTTGTTGCCCATTATGGAGAAGGAGGTTAAAAGGATTTTGGATGCCCAGATTATCATTCCTTTGAGGTACTCTCAATGGGTGGCCAACTTGGTCCCAATAAGAAAGAATAATGGAGAAATCAGACTTTGTGTGCATTTCCAAAATCTGATCAAAATCTCTAAAAAAACATTATTACCCCTTGCTCAAGATGGAACACATATTACAAAGGGTGACAGGGGCATCCAGGATGTCTATGATTGATGGATTTTCTAGCTACAATCAAGTCTCTGTCTTACTTGAAGACAGAGAGAAGACAACCTTCACCACTCCTTGGGGTACATTCATGTATTCTAAGATGCCCTTTGGATTGATGAACGCAGGAGCAACCTTTCAGCGAGCCATGGACATTGCTTTTATTGGAGAAAATGACAAGTTTGTGGTCATTTATTTGGATGACATAACAATGTTCTCACAATCTCATAAAGAAAATTATGATCATCTGAAAAGAGTCTTCTTGAAATGCAGAAAATTTGGTCTCTCTTTAAATCCCAAGAAGTCATTATTTTCCATGAAAGAGGGGAAACTGTTGGGGCACATTGTGTCATCTGAGGGGGTACATATTGATCCAAGTAGGGTAGAATCTATCCAAGCTTTGTCTCTCCCTAGATCCAAGAAAGAATTTCAATAGTTTTCGGGGGAAAATAATTTTTTGAGAAGGTTTGTTTCAAATTTTGTTGAGTTGGTAAAGTTTATCACAACCATGTTGAGGAAAGGAAATGAAATCAAATGGACCATTGAATCTCGTAACTCTTTTGACCAAATAAAGAAGGCATTGATTGAAGCACCTGTGCTCATCAATCTTGACTAATCCAAGGAGTTTCTGATTTTTTCTTTTGCTTCATTTAACACAGTAGCATTTTTTTTATTGTAGAAAAACGTCGAGGGGTTAGAGAAGCCCATTTCGTTTTTCAGTAGGGCACTGAGAGATGTTGAAATAAAGTATGAAATCATGGAAAAACATGCCTATGCTTTGGTTAAAGCTCCCAAAGATTTCATATTTTAGGTGATACATTCAAAACTCATTCCATATGTCCCTTTAGCTTCTGTGAAGTATATCCTCATTCAGCCAGACATAGATGGAAGAAGGATCAAGTGGATTGCCAAAATCCTTGATTTTGATCTTGAAATAAAGCCTACCAAATTGGTTAAAGGTCAAGGTTTAGCTAGGTTGATGGATGAATCTAATTATAAATCCTTGGGGGTCAATTTCATCAACAATTGTTCAGAGGATCAGCAAGATGAGTTCTCTGATGAAGATCCTAAAGTCACACCCTCGTTGGCAGGATTCACTTGGTACAAAGACATTATATTTTTCCTACAGAAGTTATAGCCTCTTGATGGCATGGGAAAGAGAAAGGTAAGATCTTTGAAGCTCAAATCAATTAAATATTGTCTGATTAATCAAGTTTTATATTGGAAAGACCCTTTAGGAGTGATTTTGAGATGTCTAGACCCACAAGAAGCCCAAAGGATTATGTATGATTTTCATGACAGCTTATGTGGGGGGCATCACTTCTGGAGAACCACAGCCTACAAGATTCTCAAGGTTGGGTATTTTTGGCCTAGTCTCTTCACTAATGTCTGTGTCAATATCAAGTCTTGTGTAAAGTGTAGAAAATTATCTGGAAAGAAACAACTCAAGTCTTTGCCATTAAATCCCATGGTAGCTTCAAGACCCTTTCAGCAGTGGGGCCTAGATTTTATTGGAAAAATTTATCCTGCTTCAAATGGTCAGCATAGGTGGATCTTGACTGCGATAGACTACTTTACTAAGTGGATAGAAGCTATCCCCACAAGAAATTCTTCCCACAAAGTAATCATTGGTTTTATTGAGGATATTGTGGCAAGATTTGGTTGTACAGTCAGAATTTTCACTGATAATGCTTCAACTTTTAAGGCTTAACCACTGATTAAGTTTTGTGAACAGTTTGGAATCACATTGATTCACTCTACTCCTTACTACCCCCAAGGGAATGGACTGGTAGAGTCCTCTAACAAGAGCCTTATTAAGATCATCAAAAGAATGTTAGAGGACAATAAGAAAGCATGGGATTCAAATCTTAAATTTGCTCTATGGGTTGATAGAGTGAAAACAAAGAGTTCTCTTGGTGTCTCTCCTTTCCATCTTGTGTATGTATTTGAGGCCATATTTCCTTCTCAGCTCGCCTTGCCTGTGGAAAAATTCTTCCAAGACTACTAGGGAGAACTAGATGATATGATTAGAAGAATACAATAGCTAGTAGAAGTGCAGTAGACTAGAGAGAAACTACTGGACAAAGCACATGACCATCAATAGAAGATCAAGCAGGCCTTTGACAAGAAGGTAAACAAAAAAGATTTCCAGCTGGGATATCTAGTACTCAAGTGGGATGCACCTAAACAAGATAAAGGCAAGCACTGTAAATTTGAGACCTTATGGATCGGCCCCTTCAAAATTTATGAGGTTTTTTCAAATAACACTTACAAGTTGCAGGATTCGGAGGATACTAAAGTTTTTGGTAGCCTTGTAAATGGGCATTTTCTGAAGAAGTTTTTTACTTAAGCCATGAGTGGCTTCCCATGTCATTGTAAATATCATTTTTATTTTTTTTTTGGTTTTTATAAGTGACTCCACAACCCAATACTAAGGCACTGAAACTCAAAAAGGAGTTCTTAGAGCCTCACAGGGAGGTATCTATACCCCATGGAGCCTATATGTTAACACAAGGATCTGCAGACTGTTTCTTAAAAATCAAAAGGAAATTGAGGTTTACCCTCAATTGCATTATGTTTTAAATCATGTGGCATTCTATGCATGATTTCCACAGGAAAAATGAAAAGATTGGAGGCCTAAGAAGCTCAATAACATTGCTCCACATCACCCCTACGCATACACTATCATATTTCCACCTGCAAATCTCTCATTGGTCAAAGACAAAGACCATTCATAGCCTCAAGGCATCAAGATGGACTCACAGAAGTCAATGGCACTATCTGAGAATAGTTATGGGTGTCAGGCCCAGTACTAATCCCAATGAAGACAATTATTGAAGATTGTGGGAAGAATTTTAGACCTCGCCTCATCCCATAAATGGAAAACATTGCAGAGAGAATCCATGAAGGCACACTTACAATCTAAAGCTTCCTTATGGGAATTTTTTTCTGTAAAGCACATAACTATGTCTGGCTCGCATCTGACATCATGAGGTCTGCACAACCTGACATAGTGGGCACCAACTAAAGGCTTTGAAGGTAGTGATTTGATCACATTCATGGCGGTTGAAACATTTTAGTATATATATCCAGTTTTTATATTTTGGTAAGGTCGAATGGTTGAGCTAGGCTCCCTTCTATTGTAATATTTTGATTGAGAACAACTGGTTCTCTAGTTATGTATTTGTTTTTGAGACATTTTGATTAATCTAAGTCAACTTTCTTACTCCATCGTATTTTCCTTTGATACTGAGAGAGTTAATGTTTTATTGATTCACATGGATTGTTGTCACTGTATTATAATAAATGTTTGATTATAACACTGTTATGATCTCTTTCAACTTCCTTGAAATTTGAATCCAAGAGGACCTTGTGTTTAAGCTTTTCCTCCTTAGGTTGTTGGAAAATCTAATGCTCATAGAAAACCTCTACACCTTTCTCACTAAATCTTCCTCCTACTCACCCTTACTCCAACTTAGTGACTGAAGTTGATTCAAGACCTCAACAATTGGTGCATGCTAGTCCAGATTTCTGAGTTAGAATGCTATTATTATTGATTTTTCTCCATTTGACCACTCAAAACTCAATTACCTGTGACATATAAACTGATGGGTACTGGGCTTACCTTCACTGCAATCTAAAGGTGACTTCTAGTGCTAACACCACCCATGCCTTTTACTCCTCCATCCTCCATTGAATTGTCTCTTCTTTTTTCCTTTTTCTTTCCATGTTCCATCCCATTCTCACAATTCAGCTTTGGAATCCACTTCCACATTCATTCTTTCACACTGAAACTTCTAACAAAGACATTACAAGACTCTTTTTTCCCATAAATTGGACACTCTAAGGAGGGATGAGGTGTCACAAAGGTGTCCACGGGATTTGAACTAGTGACAAGATGGGGACTAAACCCCACATTGACCAACTTCTCTACTACATGGGTCTTCTTATAAATACTTTATCCACATTTTATTTGACTTTAACTTGGCCAATTTTCCATGAATTCCATCCTCATTTTTTATGAAATGAAAACACAAGTTTCCAATATTAAATATTGAATTGATGGATTATTAGGAAGTGAAATCATGAAAGGAAAATTTGAGCATAAATAAAACTAAAAATTAACTCAACTAAAATGTAGAAAATGTTTATTTTTTTTGATGCAGAATTGCTTGATCCTTGGGGATGCTCATACATCAATATGAAATTTAATGATAACCATGATTAAAGGTTTATAAATTTAATGAATAACCATGTTTCAAAGTTATAAGTGGCATATAAATTCAATTGGGAATTTTTCCATGCCTACAATAAATCTAAAAGACTTTTTTTTATATAGTGAATCTCTTACTAAGTATAGATCTTAAGTACACTAAAAATATCTAAAGGTATATTTTCAAATCCATACTCCAAATCTAAATGAGAGGGAGTTTCAAAGTAGTGATTCTATACCTTTAACTCATATTGTTGCTAAGTTTTGTTTTGAGAAGGAATTAGCTACCTTTCTTAAAATAAGTTATTTGTATTTCTTTAAAATCAAATTTCAATAGTTGTTGTTCAAGAGAAATTCACCCAGTAAAACAGAAAAATGAAATTAAAGGATACTTACAACTTTATATAGATTGAGGCTTGAAACTAAATAGACTTTGTTATCCACTATTTAATTTGACAAAATCTTAGCAATCTTTTAGACTAGAAGCCTCTCAAGCCTTAAGAGGCTCGCAACTATAGAAATTAATCTATGGCATTTGAAATTATGTATATAAATATGTGTGTTCAAAAATTCATAATTCTATGCTATGCTTAGACTATGCTATGTAGTTTAATACATTTCACTAAGTGTCTCATAATATTCAATAAAGAGCACATACCATGTATCATAATCAACTTGTATTCATCTAAGTTCATACTAAAAGACCCAAATCTAGCATTATACAAACACAAAAGAATTAAAAGGGTAATGAGAGGTGTTACTAAAGCTCAATGAAATGTGTCACCATTACTGACAGACACCTATAAACCTCTTAATGGGATTGTTGGTAACATGCATTAAAAAAGATGTCCAATGTTTATATTAAATATTATTAACTACAAAACATAAAGAAAGATTGAGATTTACCATGTAGAGATTGAAATAGTATATATGCCTCGCAATGAGGTTAGAGTATTGTTACACATCAAAATTCCTCACTTCGACAATGTTATATTCTCATCGTCATAACTATCATAAGTGTCTCACTTTTGTCGCAAGTGTTGCATCATAAAAGACAACATGAAAACACTTGATACAACCCGTAAACCATGTTAAAATAAGAATCCCTATCACATGACAGTCAAAACAAATGTTTTTCTATGGGAATTGCTCATCTTGACAATTTTTTGGAAAATCAATGCTCCCATGCTCATATACAGGGAGTGTTAGCGCTCTTTTTCCATCTCACAAGGAGCATTGTAGCACTTTGTTGCCCATTCTAAGGGAGTGTTGAATTGGTTGAGGAAATATTGGAAGAAATCTCGTTTTCTTCTAAAGACAACTATGGATGGATCGAGTTGGTTTGGCTCGAATATAACCCCTAGGATGCATCTAAGGGAGATATCACAACTATTGGAGCTATATCCTCAACTAATTCCAAATATACCGAAGGTGGCTGAGCCTCTAAAAACCTATAAATAGATGCATTCTCATGGTGAACAAAGGAGGAAAAAATCAACAAAGCATTGTTATTTTGATTGTGGATCTTTCGAGAAAGGGTTGGATGAGGAGGACTTGGAGAGGCTGCTGCAACATCATCTGAAGATTGTAAGTTTCCTTTTTAAGTTCACATTAATATCTTGGCCTAATTCCTTCTAGTATTTTTTTACATGTGCTTGTCTATGCTTGTCTTAATATTCATAGATCGATTAATTTTATCTAATCCTTTAGAGTAGGAGATATTCATTTGTTTCTTTTGTCCATAACAGGTATTGTTTGGAACTCAAGATTTGGAGCAACTTGGAAAAATGTCGTAAGTGAGGTACATAATACTTCCCCTCCTTCTCTCTTTCTCTATGGATAAAATGAATCGATATGAATGGTAGTGTCCAAAGGTATTTTTTTGTCTTGGTAGATGGGTTTGTACTCCAAGGGAAAGTTCACCTGTCCGTAGGGGAATATTTTTGTAACAAGTATGATGTTACAATAATGGAGTACATGGATCTGGTTGTTCCTACAAAAAAAAATTCTTCACAATGGATCTTGAGGTGAGTGGATTTCCAATGCATTCAAAGAATATGGTTAGGTACAACGTTGCAAATAAGGTAATTCAATATTTTTCTCACGCCAAACTAGAATAAGTATTTGTATAATTTTTAACTTCAAATGGACCCAATTATTGCATTAATATATAGGAAATAAATGAACATCCAAGGCTTGCAAATTCCCCAAAAATTCATATGTGATTTATCTACAAAGAATAATGGTTCAAATAATTAGGCTATGTGCAAGTTGGTAAGCAGTACTTCCATGGAAAAAATCCGAGCAGTAAAATTTCATAGGAAATTTTGGCAAAGCAATTGCACAACATTCATTATAGAACAAACACATAGATTTGTGTAAGTCATCGATGAACATAAAGCCAAGAAATAATATTTGTTATAATATATGATATCTTTTTGAAAGATATAAAAAATCATTACCTTTGCAAGAAGATGTCTTATGAACAATTTGGTATGTGCTTCACTTGCATTGCTTAGCCACAGTAGGCTTTATCTTTCTTGTGTGATGCCAAGTAATCTACATATTTAAGGAATATTGTCTAAAAAAATTAAACTTGAGGACAATGTTAACAATGTTGACAAGTATGTAGATTAGGACTTAGTAAGGACATGAAACTAAAAATCAAGATAAAAAAAATATTGTTTACCTCTTAGAAGTTGAGTCAAAGCTTAGTGAAAATCTTCTTGTTTTTCACCTTCTCCTTTCAAACAATATTATATTAGCTAATTCTTCAGCATATAGCTTCCTACAATAATCAATTTCTCATATGTTTGTACAAAACATAGTTACCAATTTAATGAGAACTCTACAGAGTTCTCGTTTTTTGGGGGGTCCAATTTTTTACCCTGTTTTTAGAAATGGTGCTACTGGTAGCACATCCCCTCCATGTTTAGGTGGGTTTTCTATATTTTAAATTTTTTGATCCACAATGTTTCCACATTATTTTTTTAAATGCTTATTTTCCATCTATTTTCTATTTTTTTTATTTTTTTTTATTCAACAATGTTTTTAGTCATTTTTTCATGCTTTTTTTAATCTTAAAAATATTTTTTACTATATATGTTTTTGAAGTTACGATTTTTCATATAATTTTCTCCTTAATTAATTTATTTTTCCATACTTTTTAAATATAGTGAAAAACATCATTTTTAACACATTGCTTTACCTTTACTTCAATACATAGAAAACAATTGTAGTTAAATAACACTATTTTTGAATATTTACCAAAAAAATACACATTTTATAGCCATTTATAATTAAAAAACCTATACATTTTGGTACATATTACTTAAAATAGCATGTCAAATAAAACATTTTTATGGACATAATTGAACAAAAAATAATAAAAAATTTATAAATAGTTATCATTTTCTTCCATATTTTTATACATTTCAAGTAAAAAATGAAAAATTTAATAAAAATTTCCAATGTATAGTGATTCACATACAAATAAAATGAAAATAAATAAATAAATAAATAAATAAAATAAAATAAAATCATCACAAAACAACAATAGATACATCTGTATTCTTATTTTAAAATCTGAAAGTCAAAACATTACAGTTATAGCTCATCAAAAATTTGCAAAATTGAGCATTGTCTTCAAAGGCATTTTTAAACTAATCAACAATTTCATATATTCCAAATTCATCATTCTCAACATACACATTATCATCTTCTTAGACGTCATTTTGTGCTTCCATTGTGTCATTTTGTTCTTCTATTGGTTCTTTGATATCCTCAAGTTCTCCAAAGTAATTATTTCCAATCATTCCTCCTAATGGTACTTGAGGTTCCTTTGACAATGTTTCCACCTTTGATTCACTAAAATCTCCTTTCCTCAAGCCAACTTCTTGCATTTCATCTGGAAGAGCTAGAATAACATTGATTCTTTGTTGAATAAAATTGCACTGTATTTGGTTACTTTCAATGGCTATGCAATTCATTCCTTTCTATAGGCAACATGCTAATGTTGTATATAATCACCAAATACAAAATAAATAATGAAGTTAGATACTATAAAAAGACATAAATTAAAAATAATATAAGATTGAAGTATGATTTCATAAATGTTAGATCATAATTCTTACATGACCGCAAGAACAAATCCAAAACCCTATCTTCTTCATTTGAAAATGTATCTATAAGATAATTAATTAATGCTTGTGATTTTTATAAATGTTAACCATATCTCATTTCAATTATTTTTCCTCATATGTTAGTTTTCTAACCACATCATTTTATACCAATATACTACTAGGAGTCTCTCCATCCTTTGCATTGACAACAATAGAATTATAAGAATCATCTTTTGTCTAGGTTGCAAGATGTATACTCTCAAAATCATGTCTAAATGATTATCTATTGGAGCTCTGAATATTAGGCTTGTTCATGTAACATAATTAAGTGAAAATTAAATTAACTTGTGAATTAATAAATAAAAAAAATCTAATCTTAATTGCTAGACATACACTTTCAATATCTTACCAAATAAACTGCATCTTGTCTTTTCTTCCCCCTTGAAGCTTGATTGTACTAATCCTTGTTATGTGTCTAAATGAAATACTAGAAATCTCCAAAATGGTGATGATGTAACTTCTGTAAATCTCATAACCACTTTATTGAAATATTGGTAAGTATAAGGCTCAGTATCATATCCAATGTTTTGGATATTATAACCATGAGGGATATCCATAATAAATACCTAGAGTATTCCTTTTTAGGAAAAATATTTGCAAATTGTTCACAATCACCTAATATCACTTTATATTAAATAGTGTCGAGCCCATTCCAAATGTAGTGATAAAGGGTGTCATCAAGTTGAACATTTTGAACACGTATCCTTCTTTCTCTTTCAAACTTGGTTTTTTGAATAATTTTTTTGAAAGTCTTAGATACTCCATCTCCAATCTTCTTTGGAATATTTAATGAAACAAACTAGGATATAGTTATATATCTATAAATATTAAAATGTAAATAAATTAACTTACAAACGAATAATATGAATGTAATACATCAACATACAATTTTGAATGCAAAAACAAATGTTTCAATACTATTGAAGAGATTGAATCTGGATAGTTGAGTTTAACATCATCCCAACTTTCTTCATTCAACATCTAGACCATTTCCTCTTGTATTTTCATATACACCTTATTACTAAATAAAACAAAAATAATTTTAAACTGAAAAATTTATTTTTCTTTTCCTAACATAAATAAAAATAACTCAACAAAGTTACTTTTTAAATTCATCACACATTTCTTCCATTGAAAATTATCTTGACCTAACACGTGATAATATATTTATGATAAGATTATCATCTTTCACTCCTTGTATCAATCTCCAAGGTTTTATAGTCATATCATCTCGAAGAAATTTTATGTTAGGACCTGTCTTACTTGTGCCACATATCAATGGTTTAGCCTTCTTAACTCTCTAATTTTTTGTACTCATATTTTCTCATAGGGTGAAGATATCATATATCAAATCTCATACATGTCAAGTTCTAAATCCCAATTGAAAATAGTTATCCACAACTCTAAATATATCACTTCCTTTGCTCTTTTTTCCTTTTGTATTTTCATCATCAAGTGGGAATCCTATTTCCATACAACATTGTTTCTGAAACTTAACATCAACAATTGATCTCTCCCCACAACATATTTCAGAAAATTCATTATGGATAAATCTCACCCTTTAAATGAAAATCATAGACATTCTGTTGGAAGATTGGTTGTTGTCATTGATGTCAACCCTAGTTATGGGTTTTGGACCGCAATATTGATAAAGGTATTTGGACATGAAGGACAATGCACATGCATATACAACACCCATGAATGGATAGTATACATCATGTTGTTTCCAGAGGTATGTGGCACGTCACGTGGATCCTCATGGTTGAGGAGAAATGATTTTTTGAAGATGACAAAGTGAATTGAAGAAGGAAGTACATGTAGGCTCTGAAGATAATTAAAGAAAATAATTGCAAAATAAGAAAGTGTCAGGTCCGCCCTAATGTTAAAAGGAAGTGACATAAATGGTATAAATAAACATCATTATACATTAATTTGATACAAGTCAAATTTAAGAGGAAATAAGAAGTAAAAGAAGGTCGGATTTCAAGGGAGGATGAAGTCTTTTGGTGATGTGTTCTAAGGTATGTTATTTTCAGGTTATCTTACCATTTTTGCTATAACTATTTTTATAGAACGATTCAGATGGTGAAATTGCTATAGTATTGAGAAAACATATCAAGGTACCTCTGTTAAAAATTTCAGCTCTTGATTCGCTATAATTATGGAGATACACTCTGTGGAAGATAGGGTTTGTGACCAGTCCTAAAGCTAGTCAATAAACAGGTGTTCCGGGTAAAATAGTCATAACTTATTCATACAGAGTCCAAATGAATTGGGACCAATTCCNCACATACCTATGGAAACAACATGATGTATACTATCCATAGGTATGTGGCACGTCACGTGGATCCTCATGGTTGAGGAGAAATGATTTTTTGAAGATGACAAAGTGAATTGAAGAAGGAAGTACATGTAGGCTCTGAAGATAATTAAAGAAAATAATTGCAAAATAAGAAAGTGTCAGGTCGGCCCTAATGTTAAAAGGAAGTGACATAAATGGTATAAATAAACATCATTATACATTAATTTGATACAAGTCAAATTTAAGAGGAAATAAGAAGTAAAAGAAGGTCAGATTTCAAGGGAGGATGAAGTCTTTTGGTGATGTGTTCTAAGGTATGTTATTTTCAGGTTATCTTACCATTTTTGCTATAACTATTTTTCTAGAACGATTCAGATGGTGAAATTTCTATAGTATTGAGAAAACATATCAAGGTACCTTTGTTAAAAATTTCAGCTCTTGATTCGCTATAATTATGGAGATACACTCTGTGGAAGATAGGGTTTGTGACCAGTCCTAAAGCTAGTCAATAAACAGGCGTTCCGGGTAAAATAGTCATAACTTATTCATACAGAGTCCAAATGAATTGGGACCACTTCCATTGGAAATAATACGGACTGTAGTTTCTTGTGTGAAAGTTTCAGAATCGGATGTTAAATATTGAGCGCGGAGCATGCTGTACAAGTTGGGTCTTCTGAATAGACCAGAATTGAATATAGTCTACCATTTTTTCTATAACCTCTTTTTGGGGAGATTTCAAGGAGTGAAAATTGGAGGAGTTTCAGAGAATACATTGAGTAATATTATCTACAAGATCAGAGAACTCCAAGAATAGAAGAATTTCATAAATTGAAGAAGTCTCGGGAAGAATTATCAGGTTCTATGTGATGATTGGTTGATGGTGATGATTTAATGTAAAGTTTTATTATCTCTCATATATTCTTGGGTGTAAGGAAGGGGAAAGGATGGAGAGTTCAAATCTCTCTTGATATTGGATGATTGTATCTTCCTCTTGAAGGTTTATCCCTCCCTTTACATTTGGAAGCTGTAGCTACCTTTGGAAGTCATTACTTCCCTTGAACAAAAACTATTGATTATTTCTCATATATTGTGCATGGTGTATTGTGGTGTATTGGTGTAACTCTTATACTATTGTTCATTGCTCATTGGATATAGTTGAATGGTTTAAGTATAAGTTGAAAAAGGTTTCTAAATTGTACTTGATATTGATTCACCCCCCTCTCAGTATCAACACATTCTGTAATCATTTTCTGTGTTATGATCCCATGCCAGTAACTTTACTTTTGAATCTGCTAAATCAACATAAATTATACATTTGATTTTCTCAAAAATAGGATTATTGGGATATTCTTGCATCAATTCTCTTCTAACCTCTATAGAATGATTTCCTCCAATCACATAATATTTTTAGTCAAAACATTTTGATCTATCAAATTCTTCCCTCGTAGTAACTTCCATTGGGTCAACAAGAACTAGGTAGTCAACCACATGTGCATATGGATTGTACCTAATCAATTCTTTCAAATTGTGAATATGCAAGTGAT
>JASDQU010753103.1:0-13477 GCA_032191745.1 Picea mariana | reverse complement strand
TAAAAACAACTTTTACTCTTTTATTTTGTTATTTACATGTTAAATACAATATTTATCATGTTTATTTATTTATCCCACATTTATTAAACATATTGATGATTCGTATAATTTTAGGTATATATGTAAACAATATACCTATTTTTTATTTATCCCACATTCATTATACTAACCGTAATTTTTATCATCTGTGTTATATATACACAACTTTGTTTTATCTTTTTACATTGTGTGATATCTTGGGCAGTATTCCTTAAATGATTTAGATCAAGCTACAAGGGTTAGTTAGTTATTTTTTAAATTTGTACCATTTACCAAAACAACAATTATAAAATTATCTTTGAATCACATAATAATTTTCCATGCAAAAATTAAAAAACCTTAAATTTATTTAGATGTTTTCTAATTTTTTTTTAAAAATACCCAACTTTTAAAAAAAATTGATACTTTTTTCAAAAAACTTTAACAAAATCCTTAAGATTTTTTGAAAAAAAAATAGTCAAAATTAGGTATAGTTTTGTAAAAAAAAGTAGTTTTTTTATTTTTTCTTAAATTTTTTTAGTTTTGGCCCAATGTGGTTACTGGGAAATTTCGAGGGCTTGTTCTTGGGGGCTGGAGTGATGCTCAACCAACCCTATGGCCAAGCCTTGGGCATGCCCACGACTTGGCCATAGGGCTGGTCAGGCTAGGGCGATGTCGAGAATCTCCCTAGCCCCCACGTGGCTAAGGCACAGTACTATAGGACCGTGCCTTAGCCACGAGGGTCTAGGGCGATGCCTAGCATCACCCCAAACCACCACGACCAAGGCATAGTCCTGGCATAAGCCTAATAACTCCATAGGTCAAAAAAATTTAAATATGGGTAAAACAATTTTATTTTTTTTTTAAATTAGTTCTTATATTCAATGTTTTTTTTTTAGTTTATTATAATGTAAGAGGCCTATTTTTTTTTATTATCTTAATATAGGCAAATGGTAGGAAATATATTATCTATGAATATATCTGGATCATGACCTACAATAATGGTATCAAAAAATGCAACTGGAACCTCCATGAAGGTTAGGAAACAAAATGATAGCATAACACCTGAGCTATCAAGGGAAATGAAGAATGTTAGAGAGTGGAAATCTGTGGAAGGTGAAAACAAACTGGAATATTCTTGGTTTGTTAAAGAGAAGCAAGGAAACAATGGAGATCATATATATTTGTATTGTGCCAAATTAAATCATGTGCAATGAAATTATCAGGCACTTGGCTTGTTACGAGATATATGTTTAGTGTCAGCCACAAATATTGTTTATGCACTTGTCAAACAAGGCATAACTTATATGAAGTTTAGATATTGTTTCAAATTGAGCAATTATAACAAGAATGAATTTTTTTCATAATTATTTGCATCCATCGTTGATGACATTGAGAAAGACAATGTAAGTTTTTTATTTCTATTTTTGTGTCGTTTATTATTTTTAGTATCATGGTAATGTTTTAATTTTATTTAACATGAAAATGTTCTATTTTATTTTTACAGGATTTTGCTGAACAAATTTCACATATGCTAGTGGGGATTTACTCTACAGAGAATAATATCATGGATTTCATCAACTCTTTTTATATTGAAAAGACATAAGAAGGAAGGAAAAAGAAACATAAAGTAATGGAGGTTGAACCTACAATAGGAGACAGAGAAGAACATGAAAGAAGAAAGAAAAATACTCATTCTAGAAATCCTAAAAGGGTTACATTTGAAAATGAGGAAACTCCAAATGAATATTTTGTTGAGATTTGTCCCAATGAGGTTATCACTCCTTCTCGCAAAAAAAATAAACAAGATAAACACAAAAGAGCGATGGATGATGATGAGTCTATTCCTGTTGATTATGAAGAAATAATTGATTTAGATGAAACACATTTAAATCATAAGAGGAAGAAAACAAATGTTGAAAATTTTCAAGAAGCCATCGTTAGCTCAGAGTATTATAGTGAAAGTCTTAAAGGTAGTATATAAATAATAACACCGAGTTCTAATCTAGAGGATGGTATTATGAAAATAACACAAAATGTCGTTTGAAATAGAATGAGGATGACAAAATTAGTTGATGATGGCCACACATTTCAGTTGAATGTGAAAAAACTTTATAAACCCACATAAGGACAAGAAAAATATCAAATTAGAAAACCACATCACTTGCATATTCACAATTTGAAAGAATTGATTAGGTACAATCCATATGCACATGTGGTTGACTACCTAGTTCTTGTTGACCCAATGGAAGTTACTACGAGGGAAGAATTTGATAGATCAAAATGTTTTGACTAAAAATATTATGTGATTGGAGGAAATCATTCTATAGAGGCTAGAAGAGAATTGATGCAAGAATATCCCAATAATCCTCTTTTTGAGACAGTTAAATGCATAATTTATGTCAATTTAGCAGATTCAGAAGTAAAGTTACTGGCATGGGATCATAACACAAAAAATGATTACAGAATGTTTGTGATTTTCATTCAAAGGGTGAGATTTATCCATAATGAATTTTCCGAAATATGTCGTGGGGAGAGATCTATTGTTGATGTTAAGTTTCAGAAACAATGTTGTATGGAAATAGGATTTCCACTTGATGATGAAAATACAAAAGGAAGAAATCGCAAAGGAAGTGATATATTTAGAGTTGTGGATAACAATTTTCAATTGGGATTTAGAACTCGACATGTATGAGATTTGATAGATGATATATTCACCCTATGAGAAAATATTAGTACAAGAAATTAGAGAGTTAAGAAGGCTAAACCATTGATATGTGGCACAAGTAAGATGTCCTAACATAAAATATCTTCCATATGATATGACTATAAAACCTTGGAGATCGATAAAAGGAGTGAAGTATGATAATCTTATCATAACTATATTATCATGTGTTAGGTCGAGAGAATTGTCAATGGAAGAAATGTGTGATGAATTTAAAAAGTAACTTTGTTGAGTTATTTATATTTATGTTAGGACAAGAAAAATATTTTTTTCAGTTTAACATTATTTTTGTTTTATTTAGTAATAAGGTGTATATGAAAATACAAGAGGAAATGGTCAAGATGTTGAATAAAGAAAGTTGGGATGATGTTAAACTCAACTATCCAGATTCAATCTCTTCAACAGTATTGAAACATTTGTTTTTGCATTCAAAAATGTATGTTGATTTATTACATTCATATTATTCATTTGTAAGTTAATTTATTTCTATTTTAATATTTATAGATATATAACTATATCCTTTATTGTTTCATTAAATATTCCAAAGAAGAATGGAGATGGATTACCTGAAACTTTCAAAAAAATTATTCAAAAAACCAAGTTTGAAAGAGAAAGAAGGATACGTGTTTAAAATGTTCAAATTGATGACACCCTTTATCACTACATTTGGAATGGGCTCAACATTGTTTAATATAAAGTGATATTAGGTGATTGTGAACAATTTGCAAATATTGTTCTTAAAAAAGAATACTCTAGGTGGTTATTATGGATATCCCTCATGGTTATAATATCCAAAACATTGAATATGATACTGAGCCTTATACTTACCAATATTTCAATAAGGTGGTTATGAGATTTACAGAAGTTACAACATCACCATTTTGGAGATTTCTAGTATTTCATTCAGACACATAACAAGGATTAGTACAATCAAGCTTCAAGGGGAAAGAAAAGACAAGGATGCAGTTTATTTGGTAAGATATTGAAAGTGTATGTCTAGCAATTAAGATTGGAATTTATTTTTTATTAATTCACAAGTTAATTTAATTTTCACTTATTTATGTTTCATGAACAAGACTAATATTCAGAGCTCCAATAGAGAATCATTTAAACGTGATTTTGAGAGTATACATCTTGCAACCTAGACAAAAGATGATCCTTATAATTCTATTGTTGTCAATGCAAAGGATGGAGAGACTCCTAGTAGTATATTGGTATAAAATGATGTGGTTAGAAAGCTAACATATGAGGAAAAATAATTGAAATGAGATACGGTTAAAATTTATAAAAATCACAAGCATTAATTAATTATCTTATAGATACATTTTCAAATGAAGAAGATTGGGTTTTGGATTTGTTCTCGTGGTCATGTAAGAATTATGATCTAGCATTTATGAAATCATACTTCAATCTTATATTGCTTTTAATTTATGTCTTTTTATAGTATCTAACTTCGTTATTTGTTTTGTATTTGGTGATTAGATACAACATTAGCGTGTTTCCTATAGAAAGGAAGGAATTGCATAGCCATTGAAAGTAACCAAATACAGTGCAATTTTACTCAACAAAGAATTAATGTTATTCCGGCTCTTCCAGATGAAATGCAAGAAGTTGGCTTGAGGAAAGGAGATTTTAGTGAATCAAAGGTGGAAAAATTGTCAAAGGAACCTCAAGTACCATTAGGAGGACTGATTGGAAACAATTACATTGGAGAACTTGAGGATGTCAAAGAACCAATGGAAGAACAAAATGACACAGTGGAAGCACAAAATGATGTCTAAGAAGATGATAATGTGTATGTTGAGAATGATGAATTTGGAATATATGACATTGTTGATTAGTTTAAAAATGCCTTTGAAGATGACGCTCAATTTTGCAAATTTTTTATGAGCTATAACTGTAATGTTTTGACTTTCAAATTTTAAAATAAGAATACAAATGTATCTATTATTGTTTTGTGATATATATATATATATATATATATATATATATATATATATATATATATATATATATATATTATCATTTTATTTGTATGTGAATCACTATACATTGGAAATTTTTATTAAATGTTTCAATTTTTACTTGAAATGTATAAAAATATGGAAGAAAATGATAACTATTTATAAAATTTTGACTATTTTTTGTTCAATTATGTCCATAAAAATGTTTTATTTGACATGTTATTTTAAGGAATATGTACCAAAATGTATATGTTTTTTAATTATATATGGCTATAAAATGTGTATTTTTTTTATAAATATTCAAAAATAGTGTTATTTAACTACAATTGTTTTTTGTGTATTGAAGTAAAGGTAAAACAATGTGTTAAAAATGATGTTTTTCACTATATTTAAAAAGTATGGGAAACTAAATTAATTAAGGAGAAAATTATATGAAAAATCGTAACTTCAAAAACATATATGGTAAAAAATATTTTTAAGATTGAAAGAAGCATGAAAAAATGACTAAAAATATTGTTGAATAAAAAAAAATTGAAAAAATTGAAAATAGATGAAAAATAAGCATTTAAAAAATTAATGTGGAAACATTGTGGATCGAAAAATTTTAAATATAGAAAAACCACCTAAACATGGAGGGGAGGTGCTACCAGTAGCACCATTTTTAAAAACGGGGTAAAAAATTGGACCCCACCCAAAACGAGAACTCTATAGAGTTCTTGTTAAGTTGGTAACTATGTTTTGTACAAACATATGAGAATTTGATTATTGTAGGAAGCTATATGCTAAAGAATTAGCTAATATAGTATTGTTTGAAAGGAGAAGGTGAAAGACAAGAAGATTTTCACTAAGCTTTGACTCAACTTCTAATTGGTAACCAATTTTTTTTTATCTTGATTTTTAGTTTCATGTCCTTACTAAGTCCTAATCTACATACATGTCAACATTGTTAACATTGTCCTCAAGTTTAATTTTTTTAGACAATATTCCTTAAATATGTAGATTACTTGGCATCACACAAGAAAGATAAAGCGTAGTGTGGCTAAGCAATGCAAGTGAAGCACATACCAAATTGTTCATAAGACATCTTCTTGCAAAGGTAATGATTTTTTCTATCTTTCAAAAAGATATCATATATTATAACATATATTATTTCTTGGCTTTATGTTCATCGATGACTTACACAAATCTATGTGTTTGTTCTATAATGAATGTTGTGCAATTGCTTTGCCAAAATTTCCTATGAAATTGTACTACTCGGATTTTTTCCATGGAAGTACTGCTTACCAACTTGCACATAGCCTAATTATTTGAACCATTATTCTTTGTAGATAAATCACATACGCATTTTTGGGGAATTTTAAAGCCTTGGATGTTCATTTATTTCCTATATATTAATGCAATAATTGGGTCCATTTGAAGTTAAAAATTATAAGATACTTATTCTAGTTTGGCGTGAGAAAAATATTGAATTACCTTATTTTCAATGTTGTACCTAATCATATTCTTTGAATGCATTGGAAATCCACTCACCTCAAGATCCATTGTGAAGAAAAACTTTTTGTAGGAACAACCAGATCCATGTACTCCATTATTGTAACATCATACTTGTTACAAAAATATTCCCCTACGGACAGGTGAACTTTCCCTTGGAGTACAGACCCATCTACCAAGAAAAAAGAATACCTTTGGACACTACCATTCATATAGATTCATTTTATCCATAGAAAAAGAGAGAGGGGGGGGAAGTATTATGTACCTCACTTACGACATTTTTCCAAGTTGCTCCAATCCTCGAGTTTCGAACAATGCCTGCTATGGAAAAATAAAACAAATGAATATCTCCTACTCTAATGGATTTGATAAAATTAATCGATCTATGAATATTAAGACAAGCATAGACAAGCACATGTAAAAAAATACTAGAAGGAAGTAGGACAATATATTAATGAGAACTTCAAAAGGAAACTTACAATCTTCAGATGATGTTGTAGTAGCCTCTCCAAGTCCTCCTCATCCAACCCTTTCTCAAAAGATCCACAATCAAAATAACAATGCTTTGTTGATTTTTTCCTCCTTTGTTCACCATGAGAATGCTTCCATTTATAGGTTTTTAGAGGCTCAACCACCTTCGGTATATTTGGAATTAGTCGAGGATATAGCTCCAATAGTTGTGATATCTCCCTTAGATGCATCCTAGGGGTTAGATTCGAGCCAAACAAACTAGATCTGTCCATAGTTGTCTTTAGAAGAAAACAAGATTTCTTCCAATATTTCCTCAACCAATTCAACACTCCCTTAGAATGGGCAACAGAGTGCTAGAACGCTCCTTGTGAGATGGAAAAAGAGCGCTAGAACTCCCTGTATATGAGCACGGGAGCACTGATTTTCCAAAAAATTGTCAAGATGAGCAATTCCCATAGAAAAACATTTGTTTCGACTGTCATATGATAGGGATTCTTATTTTAACATGTTTTACAGGTTGTATCAAGTGTTTTCATGCTTTCGTTTGTGATGCGACACTTGCGAAAAAAGTGAGACACTTACAATAGTTACGACGATGAGAATATAACATTGTCGAAGTGAGGAATTTTGATGTGTAACAATACTCTAACCTCATTGCGAGGCATATATACTACTTCAATCTCTACATGGGAAATCTCAATATTTCTTTATGTTTTGTATTTAATAATATTTAATATAAAAATTGGACATCTTTTTTAATGCACGTTCCCAACAATCCCATTGAGAGGTTTATAGGTGTCTGTCAGTAATGGTGACACATTTCATTGAGCTTTAGTAACACCTCTCATTACCCTTTTAATTCTTTTGTGTTTGTATAATGCTAGATTTGGGTCTTTTAGTATGAAATCAGATGAATACAAGTTGATTGTGATACATGGTATGTGCTCTTTATTGAATATTATGAGACACTTAGTGAAATGTATTAAACTACATAGCATAGTCTAAGGATCACATAGAATTATGAATGATGGAACACACATATTTATATACATAATTTCAAATTCCATAGATTAGTTTCTATAGTTGCGAGCCTCTTAAGGCTTGAGAGGCTTCTAGTCTAAAAGATTGCTAAGATTTTGTCAAATTAAATAGTGGATAACAAACTCTATTTAGTTTCAAGCCTCAATCTATCTAAAGTTGCAAGTATCCTTTAATTTCATTTTTCTATTGGACTGGGTGAATTTCTCTTGAACAACAACTATTGAAATTTGATTTTAAAGAAATACAAATAACTTATTTTAAGAAAGGTAGCTAATTCCTTCTCAAAACAAAAGTTAGCAGCAATATGAGTTAAAGGTATAGAATCACTACTTTGCAACTCCCTCTCATTTAGATTTGGAGTAGGCATTTGAAAATATACCTTTAGATATTTTAATGGTTTTAGTGTACTTAAGATCTATACTTAGTAAGAGATTCACTATATAAAAAAAAGTCTTTTATATTTATTGTAGGCATGGAAAAATTCCCAATTGAATTTATATGCCACTTATAACTTTGAAACATGGTTATTCATTAAATTTATAAACCTTTAAACATGGTTATCATTAAATTTCATATTGATGTAGGAGCATCCCCAAGGATCAAGCAATTCTGCATCAAAAAAACTAAACATTTTCTACATTTTAGTTGAGTTAATTTTTAGTTTTATTTATGCTCAAATTTTCCTTGCACGATTTCACTTCCTAATAGTCCATCAATTCAATATTTACTATTGGAAACTTTTGTTGTCATTTCATAAAAAATGAGGATGGAATTCATAGAAAATTGGCCAAGTTAAAGTCAAATAAAATGTGGATAAAGTAGTTATAAGAAGACCCATGTAGTAGAGAAGTTGGTCAATGTGGGGTTTAGTCCCCATTTCGTCACTAGTTCAAATCCTGTGGACACCTTTGTGACACCTCATCCCTCCTTAGAGTGTCCAATTCATGGGAAAAAGAGTCTTGTAATGTCTTTGTTAGAAGTTTTAGTGTGAAAGAATGAATGTGGAAGTGGATTACAGAGCTGAATTGTGAGAATGGGATGGAACATGGAAAGAAAAAGGAAAAAAGAAGAGAAAATTCAATGGAGGATGGAGGAGTAAAAGGCATGGGTGGTGTTAGCACTAGAAGTCACCTTCATATTGAATTGAAGGTAAGCCCAGTACCCATCAGTTTATATGACACAGGTAATTGATTTTTGAGTGGTCAAATGGAGAAAAATTAATAATATTAGCATTCTAACTTAGAAATCTGGACTAGCATGCACCAATCATTAAGGTCTTGAATCAACTTCAGTCAGTAAGTTGGAGTAAGGGTGAGTAGGAGGAAGATTTAGTGAGAAAGGTGTATAGGTTTTCTATGAACATTAGATTTTCTAGTAGCCTAAGGAGGAAAACTTAAACACAAGGTCCTTTGGATTCAAATTTCAAGGAAGCTGAAAGAGATCATAATAGTATTATAATCAAACATTTATCATAATACAGTGACAAAAATCCATGTGAATCAATAAAACATGAACTCTCTCAATATCATAGGAAAATACAACGGAGTAAGAAAGTTGACTTTGATTAATCAAAATGTCTCAAAAACAAATACATAACCAGAGAACCAGTTGTTCTCAATCAAAATATTACAATAGCAGGGAGCCTAGCCCAACCATTCGACCTTACCAAAATATAAAAACTGGATATATATACTAAAATTTTGGAACTGCCAGGAATGTGATTAGATCACTTCCTTGAAAGCCTTTAGTTGGTGCCCACTTTGTCAGGTTGTGCAGACCTCATGATGTCAGATGCGAGCTAGGCATAGTTATGTGCTTTAAAGGAAAAATTTCCCATAAGGAATCTTTAGATCGTAAGTGCACCTTCATGGATCCTCTTTGCAATGTTTTCCATTTATGGGATGAGGAGAGGTCTAAAATGCTTCCCACAATCTTCAATAATTGTCTTCATTGGGATTAGTATTGGGCTTGACACGCATAACTGTTCTCGGATATTGTCAATGACTTTTGCGAGTCCATCTTGATGCCTCGAGGCCATGAATGGTCTTTGTCCGTGACCAATGAGAGATTTGCAGGTGGAAATATGATAGTGTATGTGTAGGGGTGATGTGGAGCGAGGTTCTTGAGCTTCTTAGGCCTCCAATCTTTTCGTTTTCCTTGTGGAAATCATGGGCAGAATGCCACATGATTTACAACATAATGCAATTGAGGGTAAACCTCAATTTATTTCTGATTTTAAAGAAACAGTCTGCAGATCCTTGGGTTAACATATAGGCTCCATGGGGTATAGATACCTCCCTATGAGGCTCTAAGAACTCCTTTTTCAGTTTCAGTGCCTTAGTATTGGGTTGTGGAGTCACTTATAAAAAACAAAAAAAAAAGAAAAATGATATTTACAATGACATGGGAAGCCACTCATGGCTTAAGTAAAAGACTTCTTCAAAAAATGCCCATTTACAGGGCTACCAAAAACTTTAGTATCCTCCAAATCCTACAACTTGTAAGTGTTATTTGAAAAAACCTTAGAAATTTTGAAGGGGCCGATCCATAAGGTCTCAAATTTACTGTGCTTGCCTTTATCTTGTTTAGGTGCATCCCACTTGAGTACTAGATCTCCCATCTGGAAGTCCTTTTTGTTTACCTTCTTGTCAAAGGCATGCTTGATCTTCTGTTGATGGTCATGTGATTTTTCCAATAGTTGCTCCCTAGTCTGTTGCACTTCTACTAGCTATTTTATTCTTCTAATCATATCATCTAGTTCTTCTTGGTAGTCTTGGGAGAATTTTTCCACAGGCAAGGCGATCTAAGAAGGAAAAATGGCCTCAAATCCATACACAAGCTGGAAAGGAGAGACACCAAGAGAACTCTTTGTTGTCACTCTATCAACCCATAAAGAAAATGTAATCTTTGAATCCCATGCTTTCTTATTGTCCTCTAACATTATTTTGATGATCTTAATATGGCTCTTGTTAGAGGACTCTGCCAGTCCATTCCCTTGGGGGTAGTAAGGAGTAGAGTGAACCAATGTGATTCCAAACTATTCACAAAACTTAATCAGTGGTTCAGCCTTAAAAATTGAATCATTATCAGTGAAAATTTTGATTGTACAACCAAATCTTGCCACAATATCCTCAAGAGAACCAATGATTACTTTATGGGAAGCATTTCTTGTGGGGATAGATTCTATACACTTAGTAAAGTATTATGTGGTAGTCAATATCCACCTATGTTGACCACTTGGAGTAGGATGAATTTCTCAAATAAAATATAGGCCCCACTACTGAAAGGGTCCTAAAGCTACCACAAGCTTTAATGGCAAAGACTTGAGCTGTTGCTTTCCATAGAATTTTCTACACTTTACACAAGACCTGATATTTACACAGACATCAGTGAAGAGACTAGGCCAAAAATACCCAACCTTGAGAATCTTGTAGGTTGTGGTTCTCAAGAAGTGATGCCCCCCACATAAGTTGTCATGAAAATCATACATAATCCTTTGGGCTTCCTATGGGTCTAGACATCTCAAAAGAACTACTAAAGGGTCTTTCTAATATAAAACTTGATCAATCAGACAATATTTAATTGATTTGAGCTTCAAATATCTTACCTTGCTCTTTCCCATGCCATCAAGAGGCTGTAACTTCTATAGGAAACATATAATGCATTTGTACCAAGTGCATCTTGCCAACGAGGGTGTGACTTTTGGATCTTCATCAGAGAACTCAGCTTGCTGATCCTCTGAACAATTGTTGATGAAATTGACCCCCAAAGCTTTATAATTAGATTCATCCAACAACCTAGATAAACCTTGATCTTTAACCAATTTGGTAGGCTTTATTTCAAGATCAAAATCAAGGATTTTGGCAATCCACTTGATCCTTCTTCCATCAATGTCTGGCTGAATGAGGATCTAATTCACAGAAGCTGAAGGGACATATGGAATGAATTTTGAATGTATCACCTAAAATATGAAATCTTTGGGAGCTTTAACCAAATCATAGGCATGTTTTTCCATGATTTCATACTTTATTTCAACATCTCTCAGTGCCCCACTGAAAAAGGAAATGGGCTGCTCTAACCCCTCGACGTTTTTCTGCAATAAAAAAAATTTATTGTGTTAAATGAAGCAAAAGAAAAAAATAGAAACTCCTTGGATTAGTCAGGATTGATGAGCACAGGTGATTCAGTCAATGCCTTATTTATTTGGTCAAAAGAGTTATGAGATTTAGTAGCCCATTTGATTTTATTTCGTTTCCTGAGCATGGTTGTGATAAACTTTACCAACTCAACAAAATTTGAAAGAAACCTTTTCAAAAAATTACTTTTCCTCAAAAAATATTGAAATTCTTTCTTGGATATAGGGAGTGACAAAGCTTGGATAGATTCTACCCTACTTGGATCAATATTTACCCCCCCAGCTGACACAATTTGCCCCAACAGTTTCCCCTCTTTCATGGAAAATAATGACTTCTTGGGATTTAAAGAGAGACCAAATTTTCTGCATTTCAAAAAGACTCTTTTCAGATGATCATAATGTTCTTTATCAAATTGTGAGAAAATTGTTATTTCATCCAAATAAATGACCACAAAATTGGCATTTTCTCCAATAAAAGCAATGTCCATGGCTCGCTGAAAGGTTGCTCCTGCGTTCATCAATCCAAAGAGAATCTTAGAATACATGAATGTACCCCAAGCAATGGTGAAGGTTGTATTCTCTCTATCTTCAGGTAAGATAGAGACTTGATTGTAACTAGAAAAACCATCAATCATAAACATCTTGGATGCCCCTGTCACCCTTTGTAATATGTGTTCCATCTTGGGCAAGGGGTAATTATCTTTTTTAGAGCTTCTGTTCAGATTTTGGAAATGCACACAAGCTCTGATTTCTCCATTCTTCTTTCTTATTGGGACCAATTTGGCCACCCATTGAGAGTACCTCAAATGAATGATAATTTGGGCATCAAAAATATTTTTAACCTCCTTCTCCATAATGGGCAACAACATAGGATTTATTTGTCTCAACTTCTGCCTAAATGGCTTGGAATCTTCCTTCAATGGGATCTTGTGCTCAATGATACTTGTTTCATATGTCCTGAGATCTTCATATGTCCAGGAAAACACATTAGCAAACTCCTTTACCAACTCAACATACTCGACCCTTTTCTCTCTTGACAAGATGCTTGACAACTTGACAAATTTGGGATCCTTCTTTGTATGAATATTGTACTCATATACTTCAGCATCATCAGTTGAAACTCTAAACTTTACTTCCACATCATTCCCATCAAAAAATATTTCCAAAGGAACTAGTCCCTTTGGAATGTGGTTGCTAGGAAAATGAACAATATGGTGATTAGCAATTTTATTTAAAAATACATTAGGATGAGGGATACTTTCAGAATCATGATCTTGATCAATATGTAATGCAGAGAACTCATCAACAGACTCAAGAAACTTTTTTATTTCATTATCATCCTCAAACATCTTCCAATTCTTGATATTTTCAAGTACAGAGGGTCTATATTTCAACCCTACATAATACTTGAGTTTAGGTGGCAATGAGACTTTGAAATGGCTTGCTGAAACATCAAAAGAATCATCCATGGTATTCTCCTCTCTTGGAATAAATGAAATGTTGAAAGCTAGAAAGAAACTGTCAACTAGGTCCCATACTTCATTTCTATAAGTCTTCAACCTAGGGTGCTTGGTTTGATAAATATTTTTGATTTGATGAACAATTAGTTTTGCATCCCCAAATACCGATAGC
>JASDQU010753102.1:16013-27927 GCA_032191745.1 Picea mariana | reverse complement strand
CAAAAGGATATTCAGATACCTGAAAGGAACAATGGAATATGACCTATGGTATCCTAGGAATCAAAATTTTCAACTATCAGTCTATTCAGATGTTGATTGGGCTAACTGGGTAGATGAAAGGAAAAGAACGAGTGGAGGTGCATTCTTCTTAGGAGATTATCTTGTATCATGGTTGAGCAAGAAGCAAGGTTCCATTTCCTTATCAACTATAGAAGTTGAATACATTGTAGTTGCCACATGATGTACCCAAGTTTTTTGGATGATTCAGACACTTGCAGACTTGGAGATCAAATATATTGCATCGATCCCAATCCATTGTGATAATACCAGTGCAATTAGTGTATCCAATAATCCTATCTTTCACTCCAAGACCAAGCATATACCCATTAAGTATCACTTCTTGAGGGAACAAGTAACCAACTATGTGGTTTATGTGCATTATATTCCATCCAAAGATTAGATTGTTGATATATTCACTAAACTGCTTGCACAAGCTCAGTTTGAGTATCTACACCAGAAGTTGGGCGTGACCCCACTATCAACCTAAGAGATTCCATCCTGTCAGGGGGAGTATGTGTTGGTTGAATATATGATACCTCCAAAAGGTATTGCAACAGTGCAGGGGGAGCGTGTTTTCTTTGACATTGATGTCAAAGGGGGAGAAAAGGTGTGGATGTTATAGTTGGAGGTCTAAGCAGAATAGTGCAGGTGTTCAGGGTTGCCATCAATTCCAAAGGGGGATATTGTTGGAATGATTACAGACAAAAGGTAGAGTGTGCTTGTCATTGATGGAAATATTAGAGTTTTCATTGATGGAAAAATGGGAACAACATAATCTCAGGAGAGATAGCGATCTGAGATGCGCAGACGAGGTCCAAGAGAAGGACTCGCAAAAGGATCAAAGGTTGAGGCCCTTGACACTTAGACATTCTTCCAGGTCAGAAGGAAGCGTAAGATCAGGAGGAGGAGCGACAGTGGCTATCAGATCAAAGTTCAGATAGGAGGAAGCACAGATGAGGAGATCATATCTCAGCCGTTAGATCTGAGTGTGTAGACCAATAGTTGTTGGATCCTAAGGAAAGTGCACGAGACAAGTTCTGAAGTCATCATAATTGTCCATCGTCAAAGATGACACATGGCGAGTGATTGGAATTTCATTGAATTACACATTGGAGGAGTCAAAGGCAGAGTTGCTCGAACTTGTGATATGCGAGGTCGAGAAATAATCCTAACCATTGGAGCCAGAGGACACGTGGCGAGTGATTGGAATTTCATTGACTTGCACATTGGAGGAGTCAAAGGCAGAGTTGCTCGAACTCATGATATGCGAGGTCATGAAATAATCTTGGCCATTGGAGCCAGAGGACATGTGGCGAGCGATTGGAATTTCGCTGACTCACAAACTGGAGAATTCAAAGGTGCATGTTGTAGGAACTCGCAAGACACGAAGTCACGAAATGATCTGAGTCATCGGATCACTGAGGATATGGGTCATTGATCTGAAGCAAGTATCGACTATCAGGAGTTGGAAGAGTCAGGGTTGGCTCACACTCAAACCCCTAACACACGAAGTCGCGAAATGATCTAAGCTGTCGGATCACCGAGGATCTGGACCATTGATCTGATATGAATTCAGAGTCCATGATATTGATCACAATTTTCGATCAGAGAGAGAGACCTTGACCGTTGAACTAATATGAAGTCATTTCAGAGTTTTTCGTATTGGGAGAATGGAGGTAATGAGACTCCCAAAGTCGCGAAATGTGAAATCGCGACTTGATCTCAGCCGTCAGATCGAGGAGAGATATGGACTATCGATCTAGCACCATTTCTATTTTGGGTATCGGGAGAATGGAGGTAACGAGACTCCCAAAGTCGCGAAACACGAAATCGTGAATTGATCTGAGCCATCGCATTGAGGAGATATCTGGACCGTTGATTGTACAGGGAGACAAGACGTGAAGTCGCGAAATGTGGAATTGCAAAGCGCTCRAAATATTTGGCCCATGGTCACATCGAAAGGTTACATCAGCAGAAAGTTAAGGGAGGAGCTAGCATGTCGCTAGGCTCCACTTTGCGATATGAGAAATTGTGAAGCACCCTCGTGCTTAGCCCCTAGTCATAGCTAGTGGTCACATCAGTGGGAGAGAAGGGAAGGAGCTAGCAGTGCTGGGCTCCATTTCAGAGTTTTGCGAGTTGGGAAGATTGAGGCAACTTGTAGCTGGATATCCCGAAATGCGAAGTCGCGAAGTGCTTGTTGGATAGGCATCTGGTCATAGCCGTGATCATGTGGAAGGTAGGGGCTTAGAAAGAAGAGCTATCACCCACTGTGTAGATTTCTCAGAGAGGGAAAAAGGCACCAAAGACATGAGTGAACGGAGGTTCTCTCAGTAACAACTAGAGACATACTGATTGTAACTGCAGAAAAACGATTGATTGCATCTACCAGAGAATTCGAAGAATCTCAGGGTGATCAACAGAGAAGTTGAAGAGACTCTAGGTAACTACCAGTGGAATTCAGACCCATCATAGAGACCCTTGACATATGGAAAAGTGTCGAAGACTGTAGCTTCCAAAAAAGCCAAAGAATCTCAGGAACGGTCACTAATGATGAACAAACTCAGCATAACAGCCATGGACGAAGAACAGACTCAGCGTAACCGCCATAGGGGATGAAGAGTTAGTTGGATGATGTGACAGAGGACTTGGCACTTTAATTATATGCAGAACATAGAAGTGGAGGTTGCTTCTGTGGAGAGTAATTTCACACAGGAAAGAGCATGCTATGGATAGCAACCGAAATGCACAGAAGAGGCGTAGCGCATAGAACAGAGATGGATATCTGAGAGAGGTAGAAAAGGTCAAGGTGTGCATGTAGAGATAGAGCAGAAGAATAGAAATCTTATGAAGATGCGAGGAAGAGGACACTGAAGCAAGCAAAGCAGAGCAATGTATCAGAACAGTGATGATACTAGTAAGTCATTGATGAATACTGTATCACTGTAATAGATTCAAGCAAGCAAAGATTAATATTTTAGGGTGGAAGGGAGATGCTAGGGAGGATTGTTGTCCTTAGAGGTTCAAGTGGGTGCTTGAAAATAGGGAGTTGTAGATTCCATTTGGTTGCAGCCAGAAAAACCAAGGTGGCAGTGTGGTGCAAGGGAGAACTATTGTTCTATGTTATACAGGTTAGTGCCTGTGTAAGTGGAAGTTGGTGCTTCCATCTAGTTGGTGTTGGAACACTTAGGGAGTTGGTGCTTCCTTCTAGTCGGTGCTAGAGAAACCAGAGAGTTGGTGCTCTCAGCAAGTTACAGCTTGCAAAATAAAGGTTGTAGCCTTAAGAGGAGTTGGAGCTCACAAGTATGATAATGTAAAGAAAATAAAGATTACTTATCATATCAAGAAGAAGAGGTTTTTACCTTTATGGGTTTCCTCAGGAAATATATGTCTTTGTATATTTCATGTGTTTGATTGATGTTTAATATTCTATTGCTTAATTCTATACATCATTATGATCGTCATTAAGTGTTATGTGAAGAGTTTAAAATGGGCATAATAGTTTAAGCACAGTAATAATTGATTCACCCCCCCTCTCAGTTGTTCAACATGTAATGTGGCCATAATCATGGAATAGGCCCACTTGGTACTTGATAGGTAATAAATATTCCCACTAGATAGTTAAAGGAAATAATATAATAATAATGGGTAGTTGGCATAAACCCCTAGGAATACTCATGAGAAAGTATAAATACACATGAGTATCATTGTATTGGATATGTTGGATGTATTATTTTGTAGCAAGCATGGCTTGTAGAGTGATTCCTCCCATAAGGAGTGTTTGATGGTGTTACCCTACCTTAAGGATTCTTCTCTATATTCTCATGTTGATATTTTATGAAGATGAGGGTTTAATTCTCAAAATTCTCAAAATTAAGGGTTAATCTTTCATATATTTTATCATATACCTATCCACTTGGGCATCTCCCTAGGTACCCCATAGTATCCTCCCTAGGTACATTAAACAAATTTATGATCAATTTGAAACTCTAATAAAAATTTCAACGATTTGGATCAATTCAGAAATGGACAATGCTTGTAGGAGCATCTTTCCACCATGCTTGAAACTTGGATCATGGAGGAATTATAATCATGCTTGAAAATTCTACCAAACTCTTATAAAGTTTGAGGCTAGAAAGATAATCCTTTTACTACAAGATTAGATTACTCCCCACGATTACCATTACTCATTTGTTGTGCAAGAACTTATTGAAAATAAAATGAAATGACAATATTGGGTGACAAGGTGGTCATTATAGTACGTCTAGCATGCCTTGTAGTGGGCTAAGATCATTGCAAACTGTTGACTCGAAATCTTGTCACCTATTATAAAAAGATCACAAATGATTGCAAGGCCTATCTGTTAGCACTCTATAAATTTGTTCAGCCTATAAAAAAAATGAAAGAGGTAACCTACAAACCACTTTAGGGTTGGGTAATAGCTGACTCAGCTCAGAGAGGGCTCCCTCTTGTCACTTGATCTTTAACAGATGAGTTTTCTTTAATAATTCAATGGTCAGGTTTTGTTTCTTGTAAGGGTTTTTTATAATTTTTTTGGCAAGGAAGGGGAGGGACACTTAGGGCTATGGAGTCAAACTTATGAAACGAATGGAAGCACTGATTGGTTGGTAGAATTCTCCAGAAGATAAAGGCTAAATGAGGTGATAAATCTGAGTTATAAATTGTAAATTTGCAGAGTGTAAGAAGAAGGGAAAAACATATAATTGTATCAGAGCATTAAATAAATGAATTCTAATATTAGTTAGGAAGAACTTAACATAGTTTAAATTGCTTAATCCAAGAGCATCACAAGATGAATTATGGGCCTTTAAATTTCCAATTTAAACAGAAGACAATGTAAATGAAATGAGAAATACAGGAAATACATACAAAGAGAGGAGACAAAACTCAGATCACCATCATTAGAATCTTTTCATGGAAACTTCAAGACTTATGCATGTGTATTCTATTCAGCTTCAGAAAATTACATTCAAGTTCTGAATATCTAAAATTGTGCCCTTGCACTTCTGCCAACTTTAGTGACATCTGGACATCATCTATTGGACCCTGGAAAAATGCATTTTGTCTTACCCAGCCGCACTATCTCCTTCCATTGCAAGTCAGAAGGGATATCATAATCTACCATTTCCTTGATCAGGATCTCCAGGTCAATGCAAGAAGCATATGCCATGACTGGTAGTCCAAGTTTGACTGCTTTGAACTAATTCAGAACCTCAAAGTCTGTAATCAGATGCTCAACTAATGTAGCTCCTTTCAGATTTTCCTCCAGGGTTTCGAATGTGGAATGATCCATTCTGCACTGAGTCAAATGAGCATTGTATTCTTCCTGATCATACAATTTTCCTTTGCCATCCAAAAATGGTGGAAGGCCTTTGATAAAAAATTCTTCAAACAAATCCTTGAACTCTTGCACACTTTGCTCCATCTGTGTTGCCTTGGTTTGGACTAATTTCAATAGGTTATGTTTGGAAATAACCCTCATGGCCCAAATAATCAATGTAGTTATGTCTTTAACTCCAATAGTCTGAAGGTCTGTAGTAGGAATGGAGTTGAGTAGATTTATGGCATTTTGGGCCCATTCTAATGGTTTCTTTGCTAAAGTTTCATTCACAAAAGTGCACCTGCTTCTGGCTGTGATGGCAATGTTGTATTTATCATTAATGAAATTCAAATATAATCTGAACTTGGCAGCTTCAACAGCTATAGAGTCCCAAATGATATGCTTGGCCCCCTGCAACATGCCTTTGCCTCTTAAACTCATCTTCAAATTTTCTATCCTTTCCTGCAGGACTTAATTCTCTTTTTGAAATTGAGCCATTCTTTCATCCTTTGCCTACATCTCCTACTTGAATTTCTCTATGTTTCCTTTTAGCCCTTTGATTTCTCCTTCTTTCAGGCTAACTTGTGACATAGCCTGGACAAGTTCTTCAGTGTTTGGCCCAGCTTCTGCAACATGATGTACAACTACAACTCTGTTTAGCAATCATATCTTCTCTTGTGACCATTTCACCTTTTCTCGTTCCAGCTGCAATGCTCTAGCCTTGTATTCCAATGCCTCTTAACAAAATGTTTCCTTTTCTTGTTCTAGAGCAACCAATTATGTTGTTTGTGGATGCTCTGTGGAAAACATTTTCAATTTATTCTTCAAGATTTGAATTAATTTGTCTTTTTCACCCAATGAGGATTTCACCCCTTGGGGGCCTTCAGATTCCATCCTCTTGACCTAAGTCTGCCAAGCTCTGCTAGATGATTTTTCTTTCCTCAACTATCCTTCCAATTTCATTGCATAAGATGACAAATTTGAATTTTTCAAGCTTAAACTCAGGTAATCAGAATACAACATATTACTCGTATTCTTATGGAATTTGACCTTGTCTGGAGCACTGATGTTGTCATACCTTATCTTTATCTCAGAGACTTTGTCTTCATCTGCAACTGCAATGTTAAAGGTCCTCTTTTCAGCATCTCTTACTATGAACAGAGAAGATTTATGCTGAGAAATTTTTTCCACTTCAGGGACTAAATCCCTCATCTCACCCAGAGCTGAGAGCTATGTTTCCCTTTTCAGCATAATGTTTTTCCAAATCTTCTTTAGATTGATAAGTTTCCTCAGATTTTTTATCAAATATGTGTTTCTTGCTACTAAAGTTTCTTGAGTTGCCTTCAATTTGGAGTTTTCTTTCCTTTTCAGCCTCTATAGTGCTAGTGCCACTTTCCACCATATCTAGATTTACTTTTTCTCTGGGCTCTTCCTCCTCTAAATCCACTATCTGTGGAGATTGTGAAATATCCATCTTCTTAGGAGCAAACTATTGATCATTGGTGCCCATGGCCTCTGAACTTCTTCTTTTGTTGTAAACACTCATCTTAGGAACTTTGACTATCAGTTTCTGAGAAGCTTGTTGTGTTTGATTTTGTTGTAGGGTTGCCTCCACTTGTTGTGTTTGATTTGGTTGCAATATTGTTTCCATATCAACATAGACTTCTAGATTTTCCATGTTATCAAAACCCTCAACCTGTTCATGCTCATAAGGGGCATGTTTGTTCATAAATATTCTCTTGGATATGATTTGGTGTGGATCGTATCTTCTTCCTTGTAGCTGTGCAAAACCAAACTCTTTGAGATTTGCTTGAATCTGAGATAAGCATGATCTAGTTTTGACAATGAAGGGGCCAATGATAAAAGGGAAGTTGAGGTTAGAGGCTTTGCGTAACTTCAGGAAATGATTTGTCTCAGGTATAATTCTTTGCCTGATGAATTCAAGGGAAAAGATTCTGGGGGTCGAAAAAATAGGCAATAGATAGGGGGATTCATGACAACCATAAACCCATATTACTATTGAGTGCATGAATAGTAACCAATCCCCCACTATGTTCTATGGATTTGGCTGTAGATATCTCCTCATGTCATCCAAAACTCTAGGTAGTTTGGTGTTGAAAATCAAATTGTAAACTCTGGACATGACTTTGTTTATGAAGATAAGCAATGTAATCCTCTTACATTCAGTTGATACAAATGTTGCTTCAAGAAATTATCTCTTATTGGTTTCCAAGAAAATCTTCAACAGATAGGTGTAGCATCTGAAATGCCTTAGAGAGTGAAAATTCACTAGTTGTTTATGGATATTATCAGCTATGAATTGATCAAAACTGATGCGGACTGACAGACCAGACTCTGACTTAAAAAAGGTCAAAAGGAAACCGAGAATGACTTCGACCACATGTTTTTCATTGTCTAGACCTAAAACTTAACTCAAAAGGGAACAGACCCATTGGACTTCAATAACCATTATACTCACATTCATCGACAATGASAAACCCTCTGAAAAATGTTCTGGTTTGACAATTGTCTGTAAAACAGATATCRGACCTYTGATGGACATTCTCTATATACCCTAATTAGATTTTCTTCATTGAAAGGTTCATAATTTGTGGAAAAAGACTTTGGCATACCGAGGGACTCTTGAATTGACAGACTTTCTACCTTACACATGACCTTGGACCCTCGTTTATTCACGATGACTCTTTCTTCATGTGAATATTTTTCGGCACACCAACCTATAAATTCGAGAAAGGGGAAAGCGATTTTGACAACATAAGGGACTATGGTGGCATGGACTGCTTCAAGGAATGGTATACACCTTCCTACTTTATCGAAAAGGTTTCTTCTGGACACAGAGATGGGAGAAATGGTGATTTCAATATAAAAAACGTTTGAATCTCAGTCAATTAGGGCTTCTTAATTCGCCACAGGATCTTGTTCTATTACTGAGGTTATGATAGGATCCATGGTTGTGATGAAAAATACCTGGAAATGAGCAGAAATGGTGTGCAGTTGTTGTATTGTTGAGCTACAATTGAAATAGGGTGGTTGAGCCAAGGTTCAAATGGTCTAGTGTTCGAAATAATAATAAAATAAATAATAAATGCCCTTTTATACTTTTCCAAAATTCGAGGGTGTAAGGAAGTGGTTTGGGGAAACTCGCTTTTCACCCCGAAATGCACCTGGTGGCGCCACGTATCCTCGAACGAAAACCATGGTTTAAATTTTGGCTCGCTCTCCAAAATTAACCTCCGTGCAGTTTCTTCCCCCCCTGAAATAATCCTCGATCATTGATCTCGAGAGTTCACGATCCGCGACATATCGGGCCCCATCAGCTTAGCACTCCTACCAGATTTAGCTATTTCCTGCCATATTTAGCCCCTTCCCTACTTTATCAGGCTTCCAAACTGGTTTAGCATCTCACTAGATCCTAAAATCTTGATTTCACATAAAAAAAAAATTAATGGTGACTAACATTATCTATACAATTATGATATAATATGAATAGGTGGGGTCCTCTATTGGAAAACACATAAATGGTCATATTTCAAGCATTTCCCTCAGCATGCATACATATATGCATCGATGGTATTATGATGAAGATTCAAAAGTTATGATGTATATGATTCTTGGAATGATTTGATGTGGGTTGATGCATTTCAGTTCAATGCATGACAGTGATAATGACTTATCTTCGTTCTTTAGCTTTTATTGAAATAACACTTGTGAAATTTATTGCCTTATTCATATGATTGCATATGCAAATAAGTTGGAATCATTCTCTGTGCTCTTAAAGACATGTGAACTAGACATTTGACATACATGCAAATAAGGACAAGGTATGAGGGGGCAAGCATGGTTTTATAAGCCATATACATCTAAAAAATTTTCATAACATATGCACAAAACTTGTTATAAATTCTTGGTATGTACAAAGGCCATGTTATGTGTACACTTTACATGGTTTTATATTTAAAGGTGATGGATAAGGTTATGTTAAGTTTAAACATTAAATATATAAACAAACAATAATTGGTTTTGATATGCAATATGGAAGTGGCACATATGTTTGAAAAGCATAAGACTTGGGTTATTACATAGTATGTAATATATGGTATAAATGGCATATGGTGAAATTGCAAACAAACTAAATCCTAGCCTATTTGCATGATCACCAATTTGATTAGTTATTATTGTGAAGTGACAAGTTTTGACGGCAATGAGCAAAGGGCATATTAAGTGTTTGGTTATGTGTTGACATGGAATTTTGGTATTAGTCGTGATTGGTTTGTATGGCATATGGTGTATATGTTAGAGGGTCATGTGAATTGTTTGAAGTGATAAGTGGCATGTCCATGTGAGCTATGGTTGGAGACCGACGTGATGGGTTGGCCATGCATTAATTTGTAAGGCCATNGTATAAATGGCATATGGTGAAATTGCAAACAAACTAAATCCTAGCCTATTTGCATGATCACCAATTTGATTAGTTATTATTGCGAAGTGACAAGTTTTGACGGCAATGAGCAAAGGGCATATTAAGTGTTTGGTTATGTGCTGACATGGAATTTTGGTATTAGTCGTGATTGGTTTGTATGGCATATGGTGTATATGTTAGAGGGTCATGTGAATTGTTTGAAGTGATAAGTGGCATGTCCATGTGAGCTATGGTTGGAGACCGACGTGATGGGTTGGCCATGAATTAATTTGTAAGGCCATGGTAATTAATTCCATAGTCTCACGTATACCACCCTCCATTCTACCTTGGGCGTTGGTCATTTCATTTTGTTGGAGTTGTGGAGAGACAGAGCTCGAGCCTGGTTTGAAAATTTTTCTACTGGCAGTTGCAACAATTTTTTTTCACCCATCAACATTAGTATTAAAATAGCTCAAGCCCAAGTATGCACATATCAATTTGTTGAGCATCATTTTCATGCATTTTGTGTAGTAATATTTTATTAATGGCTCTAGTTCTTGACTAGTTTTTGAGTATGCTTCTCTTTTCCCTTGCTTTTTCGCTCTTACTAAATAAGTTATTCAAGGGTTTTTGTTGTTTAAATGGCTACTTTGTGATGATTGTCTTCTTTTCTCCATGCATTATTTCAATTTCCATTCTTTTTAAAAAAATTATCAGCATGGATGTTAGAGTAAACCCATTTGATATTTATTGGAATTGTGACCTGGGTTCAAGTTCTTGTAGTTTTTCTTCTACTATCTGGTATTCTAAGTTGAGAAAAAACATGTTTTGAGATCTATTGTTGTTTTAGATAAGGGTTTGGTGTTAAGCTCTAAGTTTGAAAATTGATATATGTACAAATATATATCGGCCTGGGTTTACTTTTGAAATGAATAAGCTATAGCCAACATTAGAAGTCTTTGTCTTTGTTGAGTCAAAAATGGGTTTTGAACTCACGACCCCAAAATATTTTTGAATGGATATATAAATTTTTACATGCCATTCATTTTGGTATGCAACCAACTAGGGTTTATGATTGATTTTGGTTGTTTTGGATTTCAACCCCATGTTTTTTATTGATTTTGGTTGTTTGAAACTAGTGGTGCATAAGCTTTGACTAGTTCTTTGTCTTCATTGAGTTGAAGACGTTTTTTGAACCCATGACGTTATAACTAGTAAGAGTTTTATTTGATTCCAGCTATTTTGTTTGCACAAAAAATAGTTGAAGTTTCGAGCCCAGGTTGTATGAGAATGGATCACGAAACAAAGTATGGTTTGATGGAACTTATAAAATCGACCCGTCCCTTCTTGTCTTGAAATATTTGAGCTCATAGTTTGGAAATATTTTTGGTTTATGGTGATTCTCTTTGTAACTAATCTTGTTAAGGAAAGATAGTCGTATCTCTTGGATGGCTATAGTTCAAATTTTATTTATGTCCAAATCAATTATATAATTGGGTCTATCTGTCATTGGTAGTAAATTCACAAACTTCAGGACGATTTGTTTTCAACTCAAGTTCGTCATTGGGTATCATTTTTAATAAGTCTTTGACCATATATGTAAAAACCCTAGGCCAAACCCCAATTGTAAATGTACATATAGGCTAGTGAGTCGAGATACTTTGGGCCATAGTGCCTTTGTATATAAGTTTTGAGGTTGGAGTGCCTGTGTGATTAATAGGATGGAAATCCTGGATGTTAAAAGGAAAATGAGCCTATCATTGTAATATGTAATCACACTCAGATTATAAATAAAAATATAGTGTTGTTGCAGACCAACCAGAAAAAAGAGTGTGGGGGGCTAGAACTCCATGAGAGGGAAAAGGGGCTAAGAGTCTAGGAAGAGGGGCTAAGCCAAGGGAGATTAAGCCTAAGAGAATATTGTATTAATACTTCCTAAAGTCCAAGTTATGTGATATCTTATCCTAAGTTATTAGGATGGGGAACGTATCAACAAGTGGGGGAAGGAAATTCCCAACATGACAAGTGTCAAGTCAGGAACATGTATACATAAAGTGAGAACTTAGTACATTTTTTACCATCACTCTCTCATTATT
>JASDQU010753101.1:16147-37293 GCA_032191745.1 Picea mariana | reverse complement strand
GGATAAAGGAATTAATATAGAACCAATCAACCTTACAACTCAAAAGGATGTGAATCCAATTGATGTAAAGAGGTCTTCAAATGTCGAAGAAGAAACAATCCAGGGCCATGAAGAAAATTCAATTCCAAAAGTTAATCAACAAAAAGATACAAGTATATGAAGTAAGGATCGAGTTACAAGGATGCCTTATCAACATTCTACTCACAAAAACCGATACTTTAGCCAATCCTTGTATCACCAGAAACAAATGACCAGTATGTCGAAGAATATTACTTCCACTACAAGTGATTCTCAAAGTAGAAGCTATCATGGGAGTCGAAATACATCAAGTTCTTTCCAAGAACCCTATAAACTCCCCATGCAAAAGATCGAATTAGGATGGGCAGACTCCTTTACAATGCGACAGTTCTGCTCAACACTTAGAAGATCCTATCGTCTCTGGTCCTCAACGATTACTAACTCAATAATGAAGAAGCATGAGACAATAATTATAAGCTAGAGAAAGAGATAAGTCTTCCATAAAGTATGCTTTGAGGACAAAGCATTTTAAGGGGAAGGCAATGTTATGAACATAAATATACATAAATATATATTCATAACATAATAATTAATTAATGAATACTAATTATTAATAATGAAAGGTCATGTCTCAAAGGACATGACTATTGGTTAAGGGAACCCCTGTGTCGGTATATAACCCTCATTCTCAATTGTAATCATCTTATATCTTATTATTCATTCTTATTACATATATATTTGTCCATATGGATTTGATTACTATATTCCAGATATTTTGGATTATTTGTGCGTGACAAACTTTGTTCATCTCAATAGGGAAGTCGAAGGGATTCCCTAGATGTTCACATATGACTCAGTAATCATGGTAGGATGATTACGAGCTTGGGAGGTGGAGATATATGCACCACACTTAATAAATATACACCTTTTAGAAGGTGACTTAGGTAAAGGATCAAGACGCGGTGGAAACTTCAAAAGATTAAGAGACCGATGATGAGGTTGGTTTTGATCCACTATGACTAAAAAATCGAGATACAATAAAAGATCATAAGGCCTACTAATAATCAGAGAGCACACTTCTAAATAAAGCAAAAGGCCAATGCACACAAATATGATATGATGGTTGAATTGGACCTCCCAAACTAAAGTAGGTATGTCTCACCCAAGAGGGGTCTGAGAATCCACAACAATAGAGTGGAGGTGTTAGAATTAGTTATAAGGACCCTTGTAGGCTTCACGACACATTCGGTTAGATCCCTCCGGAGAGGAAATCCTCCATAAATTCTGTGTGTTGTCTGATCCCTATCTGACTTAGGGTACCTGCAGAATAACCCTTGAAAGCAACATATGTGGTTACCTATGTTAAGATACTAGAGTCACCACGATATAACCAATGCTCAGGTGAGAAATCGCAAGTCCGATCCACTGTATGGGTAGGGTAGCAAAGCCCAAAATATTGAAATCACTGCCTCTCAAGGAGGTAAAGGCACTAGCAAGACCCCCAAATACAAATAGAACCCCAAATATATCTCTGATCCTAAGAAGGTATTAGAGGATATCTTTGCAACCAACTTCGCGTGACCTTGTGCTCAACTCCAGTGTGAGTAGAGCCTCCCAAGGACACCAGTTATATAATGGGTTTCACCACTCCTTGGTCAGACACATATGCCCAATTTTGTATCCTTAGAGAAGTTTACTCACAAAATCCTATTCCAATGCCCTAGGTCCTATACTTGTTTGTGTACCCTAAAAAATAAAATCATTTCTAATAAATTTTAGTTATTCAGTGTTAATTTTAATGGCTTCTACTTACTCAAGAGGTGTGATCGTGAAACTAATGGTATTATGACTCAACATATATAAAAAGAAACAAATGTAAAGACATTGTTAAGTACTAGTCTTGATTTTCAATGAGATGGCATGCTTCTAAATGTTGTTTCTAAGATGCAATCTCTACAATTCAATGAAGTGCAATCTTTCCTAATATTCCAAAACTAATGTAAAGTATCCAAAAGTGCAAATGCCATAAGTAAAATGCAAGAAATCAATTTTTTTTGTATTTTTGATATAATGAAAAGAAAATGCAAGGACTAAATAACAACCTCACATGCAGATCCTACTGCAACCAAAAGGAGACAAGCCAAGCAAGATACAAGGAAGTAACTACCCAAACTAGTGTGCAAGGACAACAAATGAGAAAAATGACAAGAAAAGAGTTCGCCCAAAGAATTCACTAATAAAGCGGTTTCCTGTCACTCTGTAGGCACTTAGGAGTTAGAAAATGGACCCAAGAAGTCTTAGCAACCAACAAAACTTACCCAGCAAACAAAAAAAATCAACCAAAAATACTAAAGAGATAGTGTACACGACTGTTCAGAGAACAACTTGCATATGTATGTTCCCTTAAGGAAGACAAATTGCGTATGTACGTGCCCTGTAAAGGGAAATCCCACGTATTTCAATGAAGACACTACCTGAGCAAGGGTTAGTCCAAGAAACTTAGATACAAGGAAAACTATAGGATGTCAAGCAACAGACGATAAATAAACTCAGGAAAGTAGAGAGAAAATCAAGGAGAAAAAGACCCAATACCCCAAAAAGGAGATCTCCCGAATAGAGTCGCCAATTCTATTATGAGGAAAATCTCTCTATGGCTAGGGGCAAACCTCAACTGATAGAACAAAACCTAGAAATCAACTCTAATCTCAAGTATGCTATATAAATGAAATTCTAACAAGAGAAGGCTAGAAGCCTACCTCGTTCGGACGTCCAAAGAAGACCATCGTTGAGCATGCAACCCAAAGCTTTACACTTGCAACTTGTCTGCAACAACCAAGATACACAAGCATGTGGTAATGATATATAATGTTAGCATATAAATCAACATAATCCATTAATATTCATAACAAATACACCCATGGAAAATAATACAAATATTTTCAAGATATCAATTGGATGAGAAAAGAGTATTTCTATCAATGTAATCAACAAAAGTACATAGGTGACAAACTTCTGTAACAACACATATCAGAACTAAGAAACCAAGTCCCTCCAGCTGGGCCTCCACCACTTCAAACCTCCAAAAAGGCAAGCTCACAAGTAGGATTTAATGAAGTTCTCCATCACAAGATAGGAAGAGCTTGGGGTTTGAACACAAGAAGTTTATACTTTCAAGGACAAAGGGATGCAGACTCAATTGAGGTGAAATTTCTCAGGAGTGTCTTTGCTCTCAATGATGAATTGTTTATATGCAAGGCTTAGATATGGCTCAATTTATAGCCTCAAAATGGAATTGAAGGGTCGAGTTAGAATGTTTCTAGTATACAGAAGGTCAATGATCATAGATCTCGTGACATGGCATAGAACCCAACACAATTTTAATTTTTTGAGCACCAAACCCGATGTACGTGGGTTGTAATGGAGCAACCCATGTACATATGTGAGCTGTATAACTGGGAGGTTGCGTACATGTGTAAAAATGAGTATTTTAAGCTCTGGAGTGATAACAAAAAAGGGGAAATGAAGTCTGTAGAGGGAAATGGAAGGCCATCAGAGCAAGATGCATGGAGTGTGGAAAAAATTGCTATAACAATAGTACAACTACAGACAACCTCTTGCTTATCCAACTAATTTCTCTACAAAATAGGTTAAAGACCTAACCACTTGTAGATATTTTGTGGTCAAGATATCTAGTCCAACCAACATCAACAAAGCCTTATATATCTATCTCTCTGTGAGGTCCATGTCTTCCTTGGTAGCAGATTGCATAATATAGAGTGCCATTTAAATATCTAAAGACTCTGTTTATAACTATCCAATGATCCTTGGTTTTGACATATACCTGCACAAAATTTCCATTGCATGGGAAATGTATGGTCTAGTACAAACCATAATATACATCATACTTCCAACATCACTTGCATAGGGAACATGAGATATGTCCTCTACCACTTATCGTGACTTGGGACATTGATCTATAGATAACTTTACACCTACATGACTAGGGACCTTTACTGATTTACATTCCTACATATTAAACCTCTACAACATTGTCTCAACATATTACCATTTAGTTCAACCAGAGTTTCCTATTTTCCCGATCTCTTTTAATTTCCATGCCGAAAATAAAATTTGCAACACCAATATCTTTCATATAAAATTTAGAAGAAAACTAAGCATTGACATCATTGATGATTTCCTTGTTGTTTCAATCAACCACATATCATCAACATACATGACTACATAAATAAAATGATCACCAACTTATTGGAATACACATAGTGATCAACTTTGGTTCTTAAGAAACCAAGTCCCAATATATAAGTATCAAACTTTTGATACCACATTCTTGGAGATTGTTTTAATCCATACAAAACATTCTTCAACTTGCAAACCAACTCCTTCATTCCCTTCATTACAAAACCTTCTCGTTGTTTCATGTATATTTCTTATTCAAGATCCCCATGTAGGAATGTTGTCTTCACATCCATCTACTATACTTCAAGATACAAAAACAACTATAGACAAAATAAAACTATTAAAAGTTTCTTTAGGAACAAAAGAAAAAATATCACCAAAATCAATTCCCTCTACTTGAGAATATCCCTTTTCTATTAGGCAGGCCTTGTACTTCTCTACCTTATCTTCTACATTGAACTTCTTATTCAACACACATTTTCTACCAATAGGTTTTATTCCAGCTGGTAACTCAACTAGATCCCAAGCCTCATTTTAACCCAAGGCATTCATTTCTTCAACTATGGCCTTCCTCCAAAGTTTACTATCCACTAAATCCACCGCCTCCCTAATAGTTCTAGGATCATCATCAGTAATATATAGATCAAGACTATAATAGAAATTAGGTGGGGTATACCTTTCTAGTTTCCTGAACTAATCTCCTCAATATTGGAGACTAAGGTTCTTCCTCTTTTGGTTCATCTTCTATTATTGATTCAAATTCTTCACCCTCCAATTCCTACTATTATATATAGTTCTTCTTCCCTTGGTTGGATTTCCTGCTCAGGAATAACTTTAACCTCTCTGAAAACTACATCTTGACTATAAAAAATATTCTTTTTTATTGGGTTCCAAAGTTAATAGCCTCTTATACCATCTTTATAACCAATAAAGATACAATTTTATCTTTGTAATACATTTTACTGTTGTTTTCCCTTGGAACATTCACTTAAGCATTACAACCAAAAAAATTGATATTTTTAAGAGAGGGTTTCTTATCATTGCATGATTTATGGGGAGTTTTCTAAACCAACACTGATGTAGGTGATATATTTACTAAATAACATGCAATATCCACTACCTCTACCCAAAATTTATGTGACAACCTTGCACCATTGAGCATACTTCTATCCTTTTCCATCGATATCACATTCATTCTTTTTGCGACTCCATTTCATTGAGATGTGTATGGTGTATTATTTTTCCTTTATATTATGCATTTCTTATAGAATTCCTCGAACTCATTTCCGTAGAAATCTCCACCATTATATGTCTTCAACACCTTTATTTTCTTTTCTATATGGTTCTTTACAAGAGCATTAAACTCTTTAAATTTACTGAAAACCTTATATTTCTTTCAGAGAAAATAAATCCATGTGTTCCTCAAGGAATCATCTATGAATGAAACATAGTACTTAGATATACCTAGTGATGGAACATGCACAGTTCCAACACATCATTGTTTATCAAGTCTAAGATTCTTTTTTTCCTTGTAGCACTAGATGGGAGCTTATCTGATTATGTTTACCATATATACAATGTTCACACAAATCAAAATCTAATGAGAAATCAAACATACCTTCAACCATATATTTACCATGTAAATTTGATCTAGGTGGATATCGGTGGCCACCCACCTATTCCAACTAGCTCACATACAGATTTCATCTTGGCAGTTTCAGTTTTCATTTTGGCAGTTTTTTTCTAGCTTTTTGGGTCCTAAAATTTCGAGGTCGTTTTGAGGCCCTAAACAACGTTTTTTGGGCCCACCACAATCACATTATAAACAAAGTTAGAGTGTGATTACATAATGTGTATTCCTCAGATAGACCTTTCCAACTTACTATCATGCGCCTAAAACAAAGATCGTATGCAAAAGTTACGACCCCAGGAAGTTGATGTACCAACTTACTCCAACGGGGCCCACATGACTTTTGGCACTTCATCTCCTATGGTTAGGTTTTTGGCATTAATTTTTGATGTAAAAAATCCTTTGGAGCCTCATTGTAATCATCTTCTTGCGAATTAGTGCATCCATCACATCTCTTCTCAGAGATAAGCCACCACCATTCTAGCAAGTTTGTTTCAGTCTCCATTTTACAGTTTCAACATATTTATTTATTGAATAAAAGCCAAGTTTTACTGTATCTTTGTTATTTTTCACTATATATCTATGTTAATAATATAAATCTATATTCATTTCTTTTTTCTCATAAAATCTGTATCAGTGGTATCAGAGCGGTCTGCTCCTTGTCATTCTTAGTGCATCTCCCCAACGAGGTCAGGGTACAAAGAGTTGGTTCTCGAGCTTGTTTTTCTTGAGGAAAAGAACTATCCCACACCCAAATGACATTCCATGGTGGGAGAAAAGAAAGAAAATGGGATAGGATATCCTTTCAAACTATTGCTTGAGGAATCCCTCACACAACCGAGGAAGAAGGTGATGGATAGTTTTGTGCAAATCCTTCGACACCTACCAACAAGAGATGCATCTTCCTTGAGAGGAGGTGCCACCCCCTACAAGGTATAAATCAACTATGATATTTCCTATATTTGAAGGTAAGATAGACACAAATTCTGTAGACAAATGGTTGAATCTGCTAGAAGGGTATTTTTTTTGTCCATAACTTTTCCAATAGAGAAAAGATTACTTTTGCACTCCTCAAAGCTGCCCCCCATGTCAAATATTGGTGGGAGACTTTCTGTGAGAAAAAAGAAATAGAGGAACCCTCATTATTTGTAGTATCACTCACCTGGGAGTCCTTTAGGGATGATATTAAGGAACAATACTACCATGTTGGAAGTTATAATGACCTGTATACAAGATAGACCACACTATGACAGGAAAGGGACCAAACAACGCCAGAGTTCACAATTATATTCCATACCTTGCACACCAAGTTGGGTATCAAATATTTTTAGTGAAATATGGTTCTCAAGTACCGTGGAGGTATGCATAGATACATCTAGACAAAAATGGAGTTTCTAGACATCTTTTCCTTGGGAGCGACCTATCGATATGTTGTCAAAATCGAGAAAAAACTTAAACAAAAGACGTAGCAGTTTCGGTTTGGGAACCCATGACAGTAGAAGCAGGGAAAGGGAAGCCCTAACTCACATAAAAAAGGGTAGAGAAAATATGGACAACTTCAGGAAAACTATTCTAAGATGCAAACAAAGAAGGACAATGGAAAGATGAAGAAAGACACCGAGAAGTGGTGTGACTTCCATAAGATCCCTTGGCATAACATTGTTGATTTCCGCTCAAAGAAGTAATTGGTGGATGAGGTGAAAGCCTCTAAATTAGATGTGGGTTCTGACTCCGATTTAGAACTAGAAAAGGGGAGACATATTATTGACATGAAATCTAGCTCCACCGTTGATACCACCAAGATATAGCTCGGTGAACTTGATGAGCCAGAGGAAGGAGATAACCTCTTTCATTCAAAAAGGTTAGTGAAGGGTACTCCACTGCACTTCATCGTTGATAATGGTAGTCAGAAGACTTCATCTCAGTGGAGGTCATTAAGCGGCTGGACTTGTCGACAACCCCACACCCGCAACCATACACCATTAGATGGCTCCGCCAAGGAAGCGATCTTCGCGTTAACCAACAGTGTCGCCTGTCCTACGACATCAATCCATTAAAGGATGAGGTATTTTGTGATGTTTCTCCCCTTGAAGTTTGTGATGTTATTTGGAGCCAACCTTATTTATGGAAACATCATACTGTATATGAGTCTAGGATTCACAATGTTATTATTACTTTGAACAGGAAATTGTACAGGATACCCGAGGTAGTCCCACCTATTTCCATTTCCTTGATATTTTCCAAGCAATAGAGCTTGAATCGAAAATATCCTTAACCAGATCAAGGGGGCCTTCGGTAAGATTTATCTGAATTCTGTCTACCATCAGGTCCCAATAGAGCAGACAGATGTATGGAAAACTACCTTCAAGTCTAATGAAGGTATTTTTGAATGGTTGTTACAAGGGAAAACCTCTCTATGGCCAAGGGTAAACCACAATAGACAGGTATGACTGTAGAAATCAACTCAATTCCAACATATGCTATATAGACTAATGTGCAATATAAGAAAGAGGCCTACCTCGATCCAATGTTTGATGATGTTCCACCGTTGAGCACTTTGACCCAAAGCTTTATACCTGCAAGGAGTTCTTAACAAACAAGTAGAGCAAGTACGTAGTGATGATACAAAAGGGGTTAGCGCATCAGATAACATAATCCATTAATAAACATTACAAACACGCCCATGGATAATAATCATATGTTTGCAAGATACCAATAGGACGTGAAATGGGTATTTCTATTAATAATTGATCAACGGAAGTGACAACATTATAGACTTCCGTGTCGTCACGGTTCGAAACCAAGAAACCAAGTTCCTTCCAACTGGGTCTCCAACACTTCAATCCTCCACCAAAGGCAAGCTCATAGGAAAGAGGCAATGAGGTCCTCTCAGCAATAGGGAAAGAGCTTGGGGGCTGAACACTATGTTCAGACTTGAGGGACAAAGGGATGCAGACTCAATATGAATTAATTTCTCTAGAGTAACTTTGCTCTCAAAGTTGAATTCTTTCTCCTCTTTTCCATAGCTCGAAATTGTGCTCTTATATCCTTCAGAATGCAACTGAAGGGCTGAGTCAGAACGTTTCTAGTATATGGAAGGCCAAGGATTAGAGATATTCCATCATAACATGAAAACCCAACCTCATTTTGTATTTTCTGGCACAAACCTCGATGTACGCAGGTTGTAGTGGAGCAACCAGCGTATACGCATCTTGCATCACTGATAGGGAGTGTATATGTAGAATAATGTATATTTTTAGCTCTAGATTCATCAAAAAAGGATGATAAGTCTGCATAGGGAAATGGAAAAAGGCCCTCCGTGCAAGATAGCAATGGTGAGGCAAATCTTGCTATAACAAATGCCCCCTAATGTGTGAGATCAGAGGAGTATCTGTGATGGCCGAAATACATTATAAATAACCCAGAAGTGGAGTGGTAGAGAACCAGCTGGACGAACTCAATTACTCATTACATTATGTACTAACTTTGCATACATGGCTGCCAAGAGTACAATGCAGATCCATGTGAAAAATATACCAAACAAGTGTTCATGGCCATGAATAGGAAAATACAAATGCAGTTAAATGCCAAAAGATGTCATAGTCACGAACAAGGCCCAATGAAACCAGTCTCAAAATCACTCTGAAGATATATGTATACCACGAAGTACAATCTGATCTTCCATGATCACTAAAGTCAAATAGGTACTGGTCCAATGAAGGGGAAGCAACAGCTCAGGAAAGTTGCGACCACATAGTGATGTCTTCAATTCTTATACACTATCCGCCAAAGGTGCAAGTATACATCATGTGAATAAAGGAATTGAGGTCGAACACGATTAGACATCGTTTGATTACCGATCATTGAGGTATACCGTTAACAAACGCGAGACAACCTACCAATAATGAAAGTAGGTATCAAGGCACCAAGTACATTTCTACAAGTGTGAAAAAGGAGTCGATGTCAAACACTTGAGAAATCCATTGATCAGGAGACATTGATGTATTCCCATCTATCAATGGCGAGAGAGCCTGCCACTAATGACTGCAAGCCTCAAGGTACTCATAAAAATCTAGGTCGCGTATCCAGAATGAATGAGCTAAAGTCGATGGAAAGAGATCCACTAAAAGGAGAGCATTGAGGCATCTCTCATCAGTCAGCATGAGGAACAAAGTAGAAGCTTCATGATTTGGTGGAGATCAGACGAAGAACATGTTCACTAACCAACGACCCTGTGCATCTTTTGTGTGTGCCAAATGAAAGAGGTACATGAAAAAGACCCTCTGAATAGCAGCCAATGATGAAAAACTACTGACAAAGGCGAGGAAACCACCAACAAGGCTAATGGAATCCAAGACACTGCACGAATCCCAAAGTGTGAATAGATGTCTTGCCATCGAACACAAGGGAAACCACCCAGTCAACAACCAATGATGAAGCGTCGATTGCTGGGTTCAAGGTGACCTACCAATGATGAAAGTAGGACCAGGGTGCATGATAAGACCAAAGTATCATGTGATTCTGAGACAAATTGAGGGTATGGCCGACATGCAAAGTCAATATTTCTTAGGAGTGGCCAACACAGGTTGATAGACTTCTTTTGAACAAGAGCATGAGACATATGGAGGACTCCGACAACATAGACTCAATGATGTAACAATTAGATGTAGGAGGCATCAAGAACATTCTCTATAGAGACTGGAAGAGTAACCAGTCGGAAAAGAAAACTCTGTAGCGAGATCAACTTTCTAAGGCCATGCTAAACCCAAAATTATGATGACACAAGGACTCAATAACTTTGTGCTCTGTTCAAAGGTGACACAACTGTTTCCAATTACAATATAGTACTCCCTTCCTGCCTGTCTTTTTTTGTTTTTTCATAACAAATGAATGCTATGATACAGATGAGGGAACGAGTGTCGCAAGTAAGGAAAAATAGTTCCAGCAGTGGAACGTACCTATGCTTAATGCAAGGGAATTCATGCAGGAGATGGACACTCGGGGTGATGTTCCCTCCAGGGTATAGGGTGTCAAATTGTGAAGGATATAAACAAGGCTCTACTTGGTTGAGGGTGCAAACTTCTTAGGCAATGGTTTGTAACAGAAAGATAGAACCAGATAAAGGCTCAATACTACAAGCGAGGGCATGAGATGCAATCACAACTTAACGCCAAAAATTTCCTTTTTTATATATTTTAGCCTACTTGGTGTGAAAAAGGGGTAAACTTGTGCCAAATAGACGTCTTTTCAAATCCAATTTATGAGTGTGAAAAAGACAAGTTCACTCGGCAATCTTTTCTGTTTTTGATAGCGAGTTGGAAAAGAGCTTAACTAAGACTCATGACCTTTCAAGTCCAATTTTAACGAGTGTGAAAGGGAAAAATCACTCGGAGACTTTTTAGTTTTTAGACGAGTCAAAAAAGAGCTTAACTGAGACTCATTTTTTTGTCTTAATCAACATGTAAAGGGGGAGGTCAAGGCTCCCATCTTGTTCTTCTGCGGAAAGTCAGTATCTCTCGGATAATTGACAAAAGATTGGGAAAACCCAAGGCTCTCCAAGTCGAGGAGGAGAAAGTGATAATGGAGGTTACAGTCTCCATGATGGTTCAGATAATGTCTCTTAATGGAAAAGACATAGGTGGGGGAATGGGATGACCCATTATATCATTCCAATCGAAGGGAACTTCATCAGGACTTGGAGGAAGAACGTTCTGGGAAAGAATAAATCTCTCTCGTTTAGAAGGGGGAGGATTTGAAATGTTGACGACATGACTGAAAGGTGCGTCATTCTCTTCGAGGAGAGTAGGGATGACCAGAGATTGCATTGGTGTGGCTACTTCCTCAATTACAAGCTGAAGAGGATGCATAGTAACGGGGGCAAGAGATGCTTCAACCTTAACAAAGGAGGTGAGGTCGGGAGAAGATTGTGTCGATGGAACCACTGATATCATCAAGGGAGAAGTGGTGTGAAGAGAAACCACAGATGCCTCAGAATCTAAAGGGATCTTGGATGAGCCCCACGCTTCTGGTATCTCGGCAATAATCAGACACAAACGAGTAAGGTGACTTCCTTCGCAAGTCCTGCAAAAGAATTTAGGCTTACGTCTGAGGCGTCTAGGATTCTTGATGTAACTAGCAGGGGAAAGAGAGTCGTCTATTGTATGATGAATAGAGGTGGGAGATGTGACATGGCTATGATTTTGGGAAAAAAGAATGGTGCCCCCAACATAATTGGTAGAGGTTGGGGGAAAGTTGTCGACATAGTTCATAGAAAAAGTCGACACGTCTCCGACGTGACTGGCAAAGGTTGGTGATGGAGCACCAATATGACTGATAGTGACTGGGCTGGCGATAGATGGTGGAATTTGATTCCACAGTCCGGGGAAATATTGATTCTGAAAAATTGCAAGCCAGGCATGATCTTGGTATACCTCTTGCCCTAGCCCAAAAAGGTGTTGGTTCACGCCAAAATGGTCCGAAGAGTTTTGGTTGGGCATCGTCACTGAGGTCTGTGAAGAGACTAAGGTAGGATAAGGATTATTCAAGTGAGGATATATGTTTCCCCCTTGTGAAGGGGTCCCATAAAGAGGGTAGCCTGAACCGTAAAATTGATTCTCTCCATATGAAAGACCTGGTGGTAATTGAGGACCTGTCATGGAAAATGTGTTCGAAGAAACTGACATGGTGGACAAAAGATGCATGGGTGGGGTGTAATAAGTGGGATAGGCACCCATCTGAGTACTGGATCTTGAAAGAGCATATCTAGTATTGGATCCATAGGGGGGAAGGTTCCAACCTCCCATGGGGACATGACTCATATCAAACGAAGAAGTAGGCATCGGAGCCATGGTGCCCCTGGGTCCAAAGATAGGATTCATATATGTGGGCCAGGGAGAGGGTTGTACGGGGGAAGGAATATAAACAAAAAAATGGCTAGGGACCCAAGGTGCGGACTAAGCGTTGTAGTTCTGCATACCATTGTAAAAAACAGAAGGGTCTGTCCCCATGAAATTAGCAGGTATCATGGGGTGGGTAGCAGTGAATGAGGGAGCAAGAGAAAATCCACTATCCATAATGATGAAACCCAAAATAGATGCCTAAGGTCGACTAGTAGTCGAAGACCATACCAAAAAGTCACACGACCAATATGCATGCAAACGGGCTAAAGTGGCTGAGTGGCCTCCCTTGCTAAAGAAGGTATGTATCGTCCAAGAGGGACCTGAGACTCCTTGCTAAAGTTTGGAGGTAACAAAATCAGTTATAAGGGCCCTCGTAGGCTTAAAAACCAATCGGTCAGATCCCCCTGGAGAGTTAATCCTCCATAAAGGCTGTGTGCTTTCCAACCCCTATATGACTCAGGATACAAGCAGAATAACCCCTGAAAGTAACCTATGAGATACCTAAGTCAAGCTACTAATCAACCACTATATAACCGATGAACAAGCGAGCAGTGGTAAGTCCGGATCACCATATGGGCAGGGTAGCAAAGCCTGAAACCTTGAAAGCACTGCCTCTCACAGAGGTATGGGTACTAGCAAGATCCCCAAATATGAATAAATCCACAGAAATATCTCTGACGTTAGGTGAGTATCCAAGGGTTATCCCTTCAACTAACTTCGCGCGACCTCGTGATTAACTCCGATGTGAGAAAAGCCTCCTGATATTACCAATTATACAATGGACTTATCAACTCCCTGTCTCAAACACATATGTTGATTTAATTGCCTTGGAGAAGTTTACTCACAAAATCCTATTCCAAGGCACTAAATCCTAGGCTAGTTTGTGCACCCTAAAAATAAAATCGTGACTAATCAATTTTAGTTTAAGGCGTAAATTATATTGGCCGTGGTTACTCAAAAAGGTATGGAAGTGAAACTCATGGTGTTATGACTCTACAAGAAAATAAAAATGGATATAATGCAAAGTCTATCTTTAACTTTTCAATGAATGATATGCTAATAAGAACAATGCAATCTTAAATTTCAACTCTGCAATTCAGAAGTAAAATACAATCTTTCACTAAACGTGCTAAGCTAATGATAAAGATTCCAAGACAGAAATGCCAACCAATGCAAAATGCCTATTTTTGTATTTTCAATATACTAAAAAGAAAATGCATGGACTAATGAGCAACCTGATATATAAATTATACTGTGTATAAAAGCAATAACTCGATCATAATACCAAGTAGCTAAGAAAAAAACCCAGATAACAAGGACAAATAAAAAATGGAAAACAAAGAGAAAGACTCCGCCCAAAAATTCAACTCCAAACAGGTTTCTTGTCAACCTAGATAATCTCAGCAGGAACTATAGAGACCTAAGAAGACTCAACAATCTTCAAATCCCACCTAACAGTCAGTAAACCAAGCAAACAAGCAAGGGGAAGTGTTATACACAACTGTTCAGGAGAACATAGCGTATATATGCTTCTTGCAGTGAGACAACAAGCATGTATACGCGACTGTCAAGGAAAAAGGGGCGTATATGCTTTAAAACAAAGCTAGGCAAGGGAAAAAGGATGAAAACTCAGACCCAGAGTGAACAGGACATGTTAAGTAGTGATAGGACAAGAAATACAAAGGAAAAAGAGCAATGTAAGAAGAAAACGTACTTCAACCCTTAGAAGTAAGATCTCTCCCCAGTGGAGTCACCATTTCTGTTACAAAGGAAAAACTCTCTATGGCCAAGGGTAAACCACAACAGACAGGTATGACTGCAGAAATCAACTCAATTCCAACATATTCTATATAGAATAATGTACAATATAAGAAAGAGGCCTACCTCGACCCAATGTTTGATGATGTTCCACCGTTGAGCACTTTGACCCAAAGCTTTATACCTGCAAGGAGTTCTTAACAAACAAGAAAAGCAAGTATGTAGTGATGATACAAAAGGGGTTAACACATCAGATAACATAATCCATTAATAAACATTACAAACATGCCCATGGATAATAATAATATATTTGCAAGATACCAATAGGATGAGAAATGAGTATTTCTATAAATTATTGATCAGCAGAAGTAACAACATTACAGACTTCCGTGTCGGCATGGTTCGAAACTAAGAAACCAAGTTCCTTCCAACTGGGTCTCCACCACTTCAATCCTCCACCAAAGGCAAGCTCATAGGAAAGAGGCAATGAGGTCCTCTCATCAATAGGGACAGAGCTTGGGGGCTGAACACTGTGTTCAGACTTGAGGGACAAAGGGATGCAGACTCAATATGAAGTAATTTCTCCAGAGTAACTTTGCTCTCAAATTTGAATGCTTTCTCCTCTTTTCCATAGCTCGAAATTGTGCTCTTATAGCCTTTAGAATGCAACTGAAGGGCCGATTCAGAATGTTTCCAGTATATGGAAGGCCAAGGATCAAAGATCTTCTGTCGTGACATGGAAACCCGATCTCATTTTGTATTTTCTGGCACAAATCCCGATGTACGCGGGATGTAGTGGAGAAGCCAGCGTATACACATCTTGCATAACTGATAGGGAGCGTATATGTGGTAAAATGTATATTTTTAGCTCTGGATTCATCAAAAAGGGATGATAAGTCTGCATAGGGAAATGGAAAAAGGTCCTCTGTGCATGATAGCAATGGTGAGGCAAATCTTGCTATAACAATGGTTGGTCATGCTGTTTGGTTTAACGATTTCCCAAACAACTTTCATGAGGATGATGGACAATATCTTGTGGTATTTCATGAATTTTTTCGTGGTGGTGTATATGGATGAGATCCTCATCTACAACAAGACTTGGGCGGAACAATTGCAACATATTCAACAGGTTCTGTACACTCTACGACAACACAAGCTATATGCAAATTTGGAAAAATAATCCTTCGGCATGGACAAGGTCCAATCCCTAGGCTACATTCTTGATAGGCATGGAGTGAATGTGGATCCAACCAAGATCTAGGTCATTCATGATTGGCTAGCACCAACCACACTCACTAAGCTTCAAAGCTTTTTATTCCTTTCCAATTTCTATCGTAGGTTCATGTTGGGATTCTCCCATATTGCAGGGGCCCTAAGCCAAGTAACAAGGGGTGGTGGTAAGGAAAATTTCATGTAGGGCCTGTCACAACAGAAAGATTTCGATGATTTGAAGCAACACTTGTGCTCAACCCCAATGCTCTCATTACCTGACCTGCAACATCCCTTTGAGATCGAGACATATGCTTCAGACTATGTTGTGGGCGCAATTCTCACTAAGCACGAACACCTCGTGTCCTATCATAGTGAGACACTATCATATGTCATCCGTAAGTACTTTACTTACTAAAAAGAAATGTACTCTATTTTACAAGCCTACTTCCAGTGGAGGCATTACATTCTAGGAAGGAGACAATATCCACACCAATCATAAGCCACTGTAGATCATGCAGACACAAGGAAAATTGCCTAATGACTGCCATCAGAAGTGGTACACATACTTGAAACATTTCCATCTCAACATCAAGTATAATACATGAAGCACCAACCGCATCACTTATTTCCTCACCTTCCCTCTAGTTGCAACACTCACTATGGTGCTAAACTCCTACGGCCACGAGACCTCCAGATGACCCCAACTCTATGAAAAAGATCTTATTTTCACTGCCACCTACCAGATGTTGGGCGCAAACATAACTGTCACTAATTTACATCTTTAGGATGGGTTGTTATTCCATCTGATCCATCTCTGCGTTCCATCAAGTTAGCGAGTAAAGATGATTTGGGAAGCCCACTACAGTTGGGTGGTAGGACACTTCGATGTAGAAAAGATAATGGCAATGTTGCAACAACATTTCTATTGGCCAAAACTTCGACAGGATGTCATCAAGTATATTAGGTCCTGCACTACCCATGCCATTGCCAAAATAGACATTAAGAAACAAGGCATGTACACCCCTCTGCCTACTCTTGAAAGGCCCTGGGAATCCATCTCGATGGACTACATGTCGGGCCTTCCATCAACCAAGCGGGGAAATGACTATGTTTTTGTGGTGGTTGGCTATTTTTCTAAAACGACGATTCTAGTATCCTAGAAGAAAAGAATCATAACAAAGGCCACTATGAATATTTTCTTCGAATGAGCGTGGGTAGATTTTTAGATACCATAAACCATCGTCTCATATCAAGACAGGAAGTTCCTCAACACCTTCTGGTCGAGCCTCTGGTCACTACTGGACATCAAGCTCACCAAATCCACTACCTTCCACCCCCAGAAGAATAGCCAAATAGAGGTCGTTAACCAGATGATCGTGCATATCCTACGCATGTATAATTACAAGCATCCCTACACATGGGATGAGAGTCTTCCCTATGTTAAAAAAAACTACAAAAAATCCATACATAGCTCAACCTGCCACAAGCCCTTTCAGGTGGGGTTGGGATTTCAACCATTGGGTCCAATGGATGTTGCACTACCCCTTGCGGCCACCCAGGCAGACTCATCCCATGATCAAACTGAGCTGGAAAAGCTACTCGGTTCATTGAGAAGATCCAACACATCCACCAACATGTTCATGATATTTTATAGAAGTTCAATTCCAAATACAATAATCGCCATGATCAACACTTGGTGCCACACAAGTTTCAGCTGGTGGATAAAGTTTGGTTGAACTTGTAGAAATAATTCCTTACAGGACCCCATCGAAATATTCATCCACTCCATTAATGATCTTATACCATCACCAAGGTTGTGGGTGAAAATGATTTTGATCTCAACATTCCCCCCTTCCTTGTCTTGCACCATGTGTTTAATGTGGACCTCCTTCAGTCATACTTTCCACCATTATTGGAAACCTTGGAGGTAGATAAACAATTGACACCGAAAAATCTCAAGCATGAATGCATGGCATAGGAATACACTGCTCAGATCATGGACACATAGGTCAAGGGAACTCGCTAATAGAAGATCCAGCTTTATCAGTTTGTCAAAGCAGAGAAACTTCTGCATCAAGGCAAGTGGCTCACTCGGGGCCAAATTCAATAGAAATTTCCTCATCTGATAGGAGAACTCAACACAATGGAAACCATTGCTTCATAAGGGGGGAGGATTGATCTAGGTGGTTATCAGTGGCCACCCACCTATTCCAACCAGCTCACATGCATATTTCATCTTGGCAGTTTCAGTTTTCATTTTGGCAGTTTTTTCTGTCTTTTCGGGTCCTGAACTTCTTGGGTCGTTTTGAGGCCCTAAACAACATTTTTTGGGCCTTCACATTGAAGTTAGATTTAGAGTGTGATGGCATAATGTGTATTCCTCAGATAGAACTTTCCAACAGGCTATCGTGCGCCTAAAACAAAGATCGTATGCAAAATTTACGACCTTAGGAATTTGATGTACCAACTTACCCCAATGGGGCTGACATGAGTTTTGGTGATTCATCTACTAGGGTTAGGTTCTTGGATGTCTAGGGTTTTGGCATTCATGTTTGATGTAAAAATTCCATTGGATCCTCATTGTAATCATCTTCTTGCGAATGAGCACAACTGTCACATCTCTTCTCAGAGATAGGCCGCCACCATTCTAACAAGCTTGTTTCAGTCCACATTTTACAGTTTTAACATATTTATTTATTGAATAAAAGCCAATTTTTATTGTATCTCTATTATTTTTCACTATATCTCTATGTTAATAATATAAATATGTATTCATTTTGTTCTACTCATAAAATCCGGATCAAAATTTCAAAGGTCCTTCTCTCCAATATGTCCTAGTCTTTGATGCCATATATTTGCAGGGACATTAGGAGTCATGTCTTTTTCATTACTACCCTTGAAAATAATAGAATTGTTGCACCCATCATTAATAGTGTTTTCCAACAACTTTCATGTAGTTCTAATTTGACTTCCCCTCATCAACACCATTGCTCCTCGAACCATCTTGCATGTGTCCTTTTAAAATAGTATGTACACATGCATTACTCATATTACTTACATATATAAGGTTTTTGTCCAGATATAGAATGTGCAACACCCCATGGAGAGTTCTATTTATTCCATATTTGAGTAGTGTCTTGACCCTTCCACATCCTATGATCTTGGCCTTTGAGTGATATCCTAGGAAAAAATCACCTCCATTGTACTTTTCATATTCATAAAACCACTCCATATGAGGATTCATATGAAATGAAGTACTCAAGTTGATCAACCATACATCATGATCTAAATGTGTAATTAAAGATGTCAAGTAAACATCACCTCTTTCTTCCATGGAGATTTTCATTTCTATGGAAGGGGCATCATTACATACCTTACTTTTATCAACATTCTTAGATTTTCAATGTTTCTTATAATGCCCAACTTTGCCACATTTCCAACATTTCCTTATATATTTTCCTAAAGATTTAGATCTATCCCCTAAATAATTATTTTTCCTCTCTTGGGGATGACCTCTTACATATAAAACATCCTTGGCCATACTCCCCATGGATTTTCTCCTCATTTCCTTTGATAACAAGGATGCAATTACATACCAAAACTTTAATCTGGATTAAGTAGTGCTACCAATTGCTACAACCAAATTATCCCAAGAGTTTGGAAAAGAACATAACAAGGTAATGCACTTATATTCTTCCTCCATCTTAATATCAATGGAGACAAGTTKAATTACCAAAGTTTTGAAGGAATTTAGATGCTCCGTCACAGAGTCACCATCTTCCATCCTAAGATGATACAACTTATTTTGAAGAAATAACTTGTTTACCAGGGACTTTGAGTGATACAAATTCCCTAACTTATCACACAATTTGTTTGTGTTGTCTTTTCCAAAGACATTAAACAATACTAGATTTGACAAGTAGAGTCGAATCATACTTCTCAACTTCTTCCAACTTTTCACACTCTTCTTCCAACACACTACTGGGTTTTGTACTTAGATCCAGAACAACCAACTATTCTTTATCTACAAGAATATATTCCATCATTAGCTTCTATAACTCAAAGCTCCGACCATTAAAATTTTATATTTATATACTTGAATTTCTTGCCATTTTTCTTTAGACAAGATTCATTTCACAAAGCTCCCATTGAAGGACATGTTTGTTGCAGACCCAAGGTACCCTTTCTCTTCACATAATGAGATAAACCCTAGCAACAAAGAAGTCCCCTTGAAGCTAATAACCTCACTCTGATACCAAATGTAGAGTTTGATAAACCTATGCAAGAAAAGTAATACTAATAGAATCTAAAACATGAGAATAACAATGGCACAAACACATAGTACATAAGGATTTACCCTGGAAACCCTTAACCAAGAAAACCAATCTAACTCACAAGAGCCACACCTCTCTTTCTCATTGTATTAACTTCACCAGTCACAATACAATATTTAGGTATTCTGCAACATCTAAAACTCTAATCCATTAACCTAGATTGTATTGGAACCTTACTTCCTTAACCAAAGTTAGTTTATAATGGGCCAAAAAAACATTAGTTGAAAAAACACAAAATGGACAAAAAACGACCCAAAATTTTCTTTTGGGGTGGACCTACAAAGAGTAGAACACATGTCCAACATTCTTAGATTMTCTAATTGAAATTTCCAAACTAATTCTCATAATACATTTCTWTTCTCATATTTTTGTTGGTGTCCTYGRGGTTATAATAGGGGTCTATGGACCCATTAGAGATAATAGTAGRATACATATGGTGGACATTTAATGTAATGTGGACTAGGTCCACAGTTTTAGTTATTATTAAATAAGGCCCCATTAGGTAGCTATCATTTAATAAATATATTGTKGTTGCATTAAAGAATTCCCACTAYGTAGTTAGCATTTGGTAGGCTATAAATAAATATGGAGTCCTYGTTATTCAACATGTATGGAAAATATCATTSTATTGGAGAGCTTAGCTCATTGGGTGGTAGTCCCCTTAAAGAGGCAGGTGAACATGATTTGATCCTTCTGTAAAAGGATCCTTGTAACTTGTTTCCCTACCTTAAGGGTATTTTAATATATAAAACATTGTAGCATTTCTTGCTCATTATTGAATATCTTTTGTGTGATTGAATTTTCCATATCTAAGGACCTACACTACAATTGGTATCAGAGCACTTTTTAGGGCATAGTCGTGAAATAATTTTCCACTTGTTTTTTTTGTATATTGGGGGATGTGAAACTTAGATCAATTTCTAAGCATTTTTATGTAGAATTTTCAGAAAATAACTTTAGATCAATATTCTTCTCACAATACACTATTTCAAAAAAATCAGTTGAATTGGAGTTTAGACAAAGGAGATGGCTTTTCGATGACGATCACATGTATTTTAGAGCATATGTGTGTGTGTGTGTGTGTGTGTGTGTGTGTGT
>JASDQU010753099.1:33064-51128 GCA_032191745.1 Picea mariana | reverse complement strand
CCATCGAAAGGAAGTTTGTGACATCAAGGCTCAGGTTGTAATCTTTACTTTCCATTAATATGATACAGTGGCATGTCCCTTTCCCATAAAGCTATTTCCACTTTATTGTTTAATTCCTTGATCATACACATAGGTTGACTGTTGAATATATTGTGCTATCTTCACTTTGGTTGGTTTGTGTTGTCTTGATCTTGACTTCACGAGAGCACTGGAGCGAAGCAGGAGCAACAAAGAACCTAGGAAGCGATAATAAGGTATGTTATTTTTTCTTGCCTCCTAGTCAATTCAATGGTCAAAACTTAGGGAAAGAGTCATGTCCTGTCCTATTTTGTTCTAGATCTAGGTGGATCTAGGGAGATCTGTTAGTGTCCGCACCTACTGATTAATCCGATAAAAAAATTGGTGACTCCACTGGGGATCATCCCATTTTCTTTGTGGCTTTTGGTGTTTTTCTGTGGCCATTTTCTCTTGGTTTACTTTTCTCCTTTCCTGTCAATCTCTGAGTCTTCAGGATATCCTAATAGACCCTCTAGGTCCAAAGGCCTTTTCAATTTTTGCTTCATTTTCCAAAAATTTGACGAGTTTCAGAGGTTCTCGCACTACACTTCACTGTAGCCTGCGAGAATCCACAGAGTTCGCACTCTACCTTTAGGTTCAGTGTGAGGTTCTTTCACTCTGCTCAAGGGCCACCTGCGAGAATGCCTAATTCTCGCACTGTGTAGTATTACTAGCCTGCAAACTCATTTTTTCAAAATTTTGGATTTGAGTTTTGGCATCTTCAACTACCTAGATCAGTCTAGGTGCCTCATAAGAGTTTCTTGTACCATTGATTGATGTTCTTCTTGTCTTCGTTTTCGTGCATGAACAGTCTTTGGATTGCAAGGCTCTTCTTGTCATTTTTGTCTTGACTTTCGTTTCTTGACTTTTCTTGGCAAAATAATTATCTCTTATTTTGGGATCTGAGTGTGTTCGATTAGTTAAGAACCAGTGATCGGTTGAAAGTTGAGTTTTCTTGGTCTTTTCTCATTTGTTGATTGTTTGAAAGGTCATTTTTCTTATGCATTTGAAAAGACTATATTGGTTTGATTTTTATTTATGTCTTCATTCAAAGAGTGGATTGGGTTTTTATCATTGCTTGTTCATTGATTTCTGATTTTTTGTACTCTCATTGGCATAGTGAGGGTCCTTTTTGAAAAGTGAACAAAAGTTTTTCTTTCAAAAAATCTTTTTCATCTTCGAAAAACATTGAAAATCAAATTATTGAAATTATTGAAAAAGAAGCAATAGAGAATTGTCATTGATGTGTGCTTTGTTGCATTTTCATTTTAAAGGAAATTTTGCATTGTAGTTCACGGTTGATCTGGAAAATTTTCTCTTTCCCTCCCATACATAGGATTCATTGAACGAAAAGTGATCTATTTCATTTTCATCCATGCATTGTTGGGTCAGAGTCATACAACATAAGTTTCATCCTCGTTTCCTTTGAGTAAACAACAGCTCTTAATAACACTACGCAATTGTAAAATTTATCTAGTAACTCTTTTCTAGGGATCTATTCCACCAACATTTAGCTAGGCTAGCGCTTTGGAGTAGGAAGAGAGATACACTCTCCAAAATCTCAAAACACACAATAGCATATGGTGTTAGGGAGCGTTAAATTCCATTTGCAACATTCTGTCCTAGGAAGCCCTTCTCACACAAGGGTCAAACACGAGGTCGCATTAATATTGGTAGAGTTACTCACCCTGCTTTGTTGATATCAATGTAGTGATTACACGTATTACGGGGATCACTCGGAGGTATACCCACAATGATGAGTGGAAGCCTTTTGAGTTGATTTCAGGCTAGATACCCTGCCCTTGCATGTGGATCGGATTGTCGATTGTCCCCCCAGGCTTTATTGTTGTTGGTGGTGACCTTAGTGGCCTATCTTTCTAGGTTCTTACCCGAGGTGACTGTGGAGGGAAAAGTCTTCACGGTACCTGGAATTGACATTGACCAAACTCACTCGGGCTCCTTGGAGGGTATACCCATGATTATGTGTGGGATCTTGCACCAGGGTGTAAGTCCATTAAGTAGGTCGTCAGCGTAACTTTTCCACCCTAGCCCAGCCCCTTCTCATCTCGTTGTTGTGATGTTGGATTTCATCACCAACTAGTGGCTTCGACATTAGAAGGTCTTGTTTGCTTGGTGTTGCTTCCTAGATTTTGTTTACTAGCATGTGTTGTTTGTTTCTCAAAGTTGACCATAGGATTTTCTTCACGAAGTTTGTCACTCGTTTACAATATCTCCTCCACGTCGTTCACGTAGAATGTAGGGTTTATCTCCAGAGCATCTGGAAGGTTCTCAACCCTTGCCTACAAGTACACCTGAGGACTCTCCTCGGAAAAGTGAAGCCACAGTCATCACCACACCACAAGTGGAATGAACTGACTCTCTAGAACATTTTTGAATTACTAATACTCAAGAGGACTTTCAACTTCACCCTGATTCCGAGTGATCGTTTATGCGCCTGAATTCTTCTGGAGAATTAGTTGTTACATCTTCTGGATCACCAGTTGGACCCTTTCTAGGCATAGAAGGCCAAGATCTTTTTTGGTCTACAGGCATTTTTCGACGAGACCTTTTTGGTCCAGGTTCACCTGTGATTTCTAAAATTAATCCACCTGTGATTTCTGAAATCTCTAGTCCAGAGACAGTACCGGTGACTACCACTTATCATTTTAGCATCCCTGCCGAAATGGCCCATCTTGCAGCTACTACGAGTGTTCCAACCGGGTTTATTGCGGTTAGTCTTGCTCCTATCAACACACCACAAACACCCAACGTCACCCCGACACTACCACCTGAATACCGTGCATTGAATGCTTCCATTCCTACTCCTGCACAAACTCCATCTGGCTCTCCTAGTGGTCCTTCTTCTTCTGGGCATTTTCTTCCCGGTTTCGTTCCAACACTCCCTCAATTTCCTTTTGGAGGACCTTATTCGTCTTCTACTGGCAATCCTAATCCTAGTGGCTCTATTCTTTCCTTCACTCCAAATTATCAGTTTCCGGTTGGTGGACAATTTCACCAAGGTGGTATTACACAACCCCCTCTCAGTGGGCAAATTCCTTTTGGAACACAACCCCCAATTGGAACACCACCTTCGATGGGAGGACCAACCCTACCTTATGGGAAAAATGGATTCCCAGATATTGTGGGATCATTCTTATCCAAGTAGCTAACTCCTTCTCTCCTATATATTGAGGGAATTCTCATGGAAAAGGTTAAGCAAGATTCATTGGAGAATTGGTGAAAGAATTGTGTGAAGGACTTAGCATTGAACAACAGCTTGGAGACTCTAGCAAGTCTATCAATATGATTTGATCTTCGTCATGCAAGCATTGAGCAAGTGTGTGTGTTGGAGCAAAGATCCATCGAAAGGAAGTTTGCAACATCAAGGCTCAGGTTGTAATATTTAGTTTCCATTAATATGATACAGTGGCATGTCCCTTTCCCATAAAGCTATTTCCACTTTATTGTGTAATTCCTTGATCATACACATAGGTTGACTATTGAATATATTGTGCTATATTCACTTTGGTTGGTTTGTGTTGTCTTGGTCTTGACTTCAAGAGAGCACTGGAGTGAAGCAGGAGCAACAAAGACCCTAGGAAGCGATAATAAGGTATGTTATTTGTTCTTGCCTCCTAGTCAATTCAATGGTCAAAACTTAGGGAAAGAGTCATGTCCTGTCCTGTTTTGTTCTAGATCCAGGTGGATCTAGGGAGATTTGTTAGTGTCCGCACCTACCGATTAATCTGATAACACCGAGGGGTTGGAACTAGGAGTGAGGGGTGCTCAAGGTGAAATCCTATCCCATGAATCCATCGGAGTTGACAGTTCCTCAATCCAAGTCTCATTTTCCATTTTATGCCTAGTTGCAAGTTGCATCCCAAACCATTTCGGGGACTCTTGGCAATTCCTCCTTCGGGCATAAAAGCCTAACGGAGCATTATTTTTTACCTCCATGAGATTTTTCCTGCTTTTTTAGGCATGAACTAGGTGATCACATTGTCCATCTGCTCCCGAGGCATGGTTTCATAAATTGGACCCCTAAATCCAAATGTTGCATTGCTTCTTACTGAGCAAAGCACTAGTTATCAAAATCGATGAAAAAAACAACTTCTGAGGGATTGGAACTGGGAGTGAGGGGTTCTCTAGCTAAAATCCTATGCCAGAAATCCAACAGAGATGACGGTTCCTCAATCCAATTCTCGGTTTTTCATTTTATGCCTAGTTGCAAGTCACATCCCAAAAAAATTCAGGGACTCTTGGCCAATTCCCGCTCAGGGCATAAAAGACTAACGGAGCAACATTTTTGACTTCCATGAGATGCTGCAAGATTTTTTAGGTGTGGACTAGGTGACTGTATTTTCCATCTACTCTCGAGGAAGTGTTTCATAAATTCGACCGCTTAATACAAATGTTGGTTTGCTTCAAACTGAGCAAAACACTAGTTCTCGAAATCAATGAGTAAAGCAACTTTTGAGGCATGGAACCTAGGAGTGAGGGGTTATCTAGGTGAAATCCTATCCTAATAATCCATCGGAGTCGACGGTTCCTCAATCCGAGTCCCAGTTTTCGTTTTATGCCCAGTTGTAAGTTGCATCCCAAACCATTTCAGGGACTCTTGGCAATTCCTCCTTCGAGCATAAAAGCCTAACGAAGCAGCATTTTTGAGCTCCATGATATTTTGCATGCTTTTTTAGGCATGAACTAGGTGACCACATTGTCCATCTTCTCCCGAGGCATGTTTTCATAAATTGGACCCCTAAATCCAAATGTTGCATTGCTCTTACTGAGCAAACCACTAGTTATCGAAATCGATGAAAAAAACAACTTCTGAGGGGTTGGAACCGGGAGTGAGGGGTGCTATAGATAAAATCCTATGCCAGGAATCCAATAGAGATGACGGTTCCTCAATCTAAGTCTCGGTTTTCTTTTAATGCCAAGTTGCAAGTCGCATCCCAAATCATTTCAGGGACTCTTGACCAATTCCCACTTAAGGCATAAAAGACTAACGGAGCAACATTTTTGAGTTCCGTGAGATGCTGCAAGATTGTTTAGGCATGGAATAGGTGACCAAATTATCAATCCACTCCCGAGGCATGGTTTCATAAATTGGCCCCTTAATCCAAATGTTGCATTGCTTCAAACTGAGAAAAACACTAGTTCTCGAAATCAATGATTAAAGCAACTTATGAGGCATGGAACCCATGAGTGAGGGGTGCTCTAGATGAAATACTATCCCAGTAATCCATCATATTCTATGGTTCCTTAATCTGAGTCTCGATATTCGTTATATTCCCAGTTGCAAGTCGCATCCCAAACCATTTCGGGGACTCTTGGCCAATTGCTCCTGAGGGCATAAAAACCTAACGGAGCAGCATTTTTGAGTTTCATGATATGATGCAATATTTTTTAGGTGTGGACTAGGTGAATATATTTTTCATCTGCTCCCGAGGCATGGTTTCATAAATTGGACCCCTTAATCCAAATGTTGGTTTGCTTCAAACTGAGAAAAACACTAGTTCTAAAAATCAATGAGTAAAGCAACTTCCAAGGCATGGCACCCAGGAGTGAGGGGTGCTCTAGGTGAATTCCTATCCCAGGAATCCATTGGAGTCGATGGTTCCTCAATCCGAGTCTTGATTTTCATTTTATTCCTAGTTTCAAGTCACATCCCAAACCATTTCAGGGACTCTTGGTAATTCATCATCAGGGCATAAAATCCTAACGGAGTAGCATTTTTTAGCTCCATGAGATTTTGCATGCTTGTTTAGGAATGGACTAGGTGACCACATTGTCCATCCACTCCTGAGGCATGGTTTCATAAATTGGACCCCTAAATCCAAATGTTGCATTGCTTCTTACTAAGCAAATCACTAGTTATCGAAATCGATGAAAAAAACAACTTCCGAGGTGTTGGAACCAGGAGTGAGGGATGCTCTAGCTAAACTCCTATGCTAGGAATCCAACATATATGATGGTTCCTCAATCCGAGTCTCAGTTTTCATTTTATGCCCAGTTGCAAGTCACATCCCAAAACATTTTGGGGACTCTTGACCAATTCCCGCTCAGGGCATAAAAGACTAACGAAGCAACATTTTTGAGTTTTGTGAGATGATGCAAGATTTTTTAGGCATGGACTAGGTGACCAAATTTTCCATCCACTCCTAAGGTATGGTTTCGTAAATTGGCCCCTTAATCCAAATGTTGCATTGCTTCTGATGCAGGAGCATCTCAAGCGAGCCAGCACGGAGATAAAAGACAGCTGGAAAAGCACCCAGCGCAAATTTTGAAAATATCTTGAAACATTAATGAAGTCATCAAGTGGAGGCACACTTGTATAATGTAAAATGACCTTGAGAGATTCGCTCTCATCCATAGTAGATAGAAGGAATTTATAGTAGTTAATGAAGGTAGGTAGAATTGAATTCCTAGATTAGACAGTTTTAGGAGTCGGAGGGAAAACAGATAAAGACACCCTCACTTGTATTATTGTAATATTAGCAAGAGCATAGAGAAGGAAGCAGTTAGTTGTAGTTGAGAACACCCATGTACAGAAGTTATGGACTAATATAAAGAGATTTGACTCAGATTCATGGTGTTATGATACTCTCTGTGTATGCATGTTGAATGCTATCTTTATGGATGTTTATTTTCTGTTATACATTTGCTTTATGTGTTGTGTATATGATTTCATACTTTGTGTTTGAAGTCTGAGAGAGAATAAGGAAAATGAGTTTCAATTGTTTCTCTATCTGAGTATGAGTTCCTGCAAGGAGTGTAGTTGAATTGTCCGCAAGGAGTGCGTTGACAAAGGGTTCAGAGGGTTGTCTCTGAAATCTTAGATGGAATAGCTTTTGTTCTCATTTCCTCAAAAGCGCAAGTTGAGCACAGGAGCCGTGGAAGGTGTGCGCAAGCCGAGTATAGTTTCAGGTTTTGTAACCTGAATGACTTGTTGAGAGAATTTTGTTGTAGGTGTGTGCAGAGTCGAAGGGAGTTCAACACTTGAAAGTGTTTGAAAGTCTGCCACAAGGAGTGCGAGAAGGATTTTTCGGAAAGACTCGAAGTCGTTGAAAAGCTCAGAAAGATTCGAACCTTCAAATTCATCGAAGGAAGGAAAGAGGCCAAGTGCCTTGAGGAATTGAAAGGAGGTGCAGTGATGTCATGATGCAGGAGGACAAGTTCCACGCAGAGAAATATTTCTTCCAAATTTCATAGAAGTCCTCAAGGAAAGAGACGAATGGTCGAAATTCTCTGTAGAGAATTTGTGAAGTCCTGCCATTCGTTCGATCTGACAGAGAAGAAAGGGAGTTACAACTATTTCCAAAAGTTCAAGCTTAGGAGAGGCAGAGCCATAGATTCAAGCCAATAGGGTCCATTGAATTTAACCGTGGAATTCTATTTCGGGGTTTTGTGAGTTGAAGTCCCTAGATCTTTGCACTAGGACTCACGAAATCGTGAAGGGAAAAGTTTTGAAGGGGTGAAAGGATTGTGTGGGGCCAAAGAAGGCAGCAGGGTGGATAGGTGGTGCACTATCGACAAGGAAGTCAATTTCGTTGACCATTTCAGGGTTCATGAGTTGAAGTCCCGAAATCTTTGCATCAGGATTCGCAAAGTCTGAAATCCCGATGGAATGAGGAGTTGTTGAAAAGTCAACCTTGCGAGCACATTCGGAGTTTCGGTAATTTGGGTTTCAGGAGTCGAGGGGATGATTTGCATGACATCGCAACTCCCAAAATCGCGATAAGGAGAAAGGCAATATAGAGAGAGAAAATACCAAGTGTCATAACTTCGGGTTTCGGGGGTCTGAGAGACAAGACGCTTGACCACAGGATTCGCGGAATTGCGAAGTCTGATCTCTCGAAGAATAAGGGGGAATTTCTCAAGGTTATTTGTGGGTACAGATTTCTTGAAAGTGAAATAGAAGAGCCAATTATTGAGAGCTCTTCGGGACAGTCAAGAGGAAAGATCCTATGTGTGTGGACTTCCGACCTACGGGTTGGGAGGGTTACGTCATCTTTGGTATCAGAACATCTCAAGCGAGCCATCACAGAGATAAAAGACAATTGGAAAAGCACCCAGCGCAAATTTTGAAAATATCTTGAAACATTAATGAAGTCATCAAGTGGAGGCACACTTGTATAATGTAAAAGGAACTTGAGTGATTTGCTCTTGTCCATAGTAGATAAAAGGCATTTATAGTAGTTAATGAAGGTAGGTAGAATTGAATTCCTAGATTAGACAGTTTTAGGAGTCGGAGGGAAAACGGATATAGACACCCTCAATTGTATTATTGTAATATTAGCAAGATCATAGAGAAGGAAGCAGTTAGTTGTAGTTGAGAACACCCATGTATAGAATTTTTGGATTAATATAAAGATCTTTGACTCAGATTCATGGTGTTATGATACTCTTTGTGTATGCATGTTGAATGCTATCTTTATGGATATTTATTTTCTGTTATACATTTGCTTTATGTGCTGTGTATATGATTTCATACTTTGTGTTTGAAGTCTGAGAGAGAATAAGGAAAATGAGTTTCAATTGTTTTTCTATCTGAGTATGAGTTCCTGCAAGGAGTGCAGTTGAATTGTCCACACGGAGTGCATTGACAAAGGGTTCAAAGGGTTGTCTCTGAAAGCTCAGATGGAATAGCTTTTGTTCTCATTTCCTCAAAAGCGTAATTTGAGCACAGGAGCCGTGCAAGGTGTGTGCAGGCCGAGTAGAGTTTTAGGTTTTGTAACCTGAATTACTTGTTGAGAGACTGCTATTGTAGGTGTGCGTAGAGTCAAAGGGAGTTCAACACTTGAAAGTGTTTGAAGGTCTGCCGCAAGGAGTGCAAGCAGGAGTTTTCAGAAAGACTTGAAGTCGTGGAAAAGCTCAAAAAGATTTGAACCTTCAAAGTCATCGAAGGAAGGTAAGAGGCCAAGTGCCTTAAGGAATTGAAAGGAGGCATAGCGACGTCGTGCTGCAAGAGGAAAAAGTTCCACGCAGAGAAATATTTCATCCAAATTTCACAGAAGTCCTCAAGGAAAGAGACGGACAGTCGAAATTCTCTGTAGAGAATTTGCGAAGTCCTGCCAGCTGTTCTATCTGACAGAGAAGCAAGGGGGTTACGGCTATTTCCAAAATTTCAAGCTCAGGAGAGGCAGAGCCGTAGATTCAAGCCAATAGGGTCCATTGGATTTAACCGTGGAATTCCATTTCGGGGTTTTGTGAGTTGAAGTCTCTAGATATTTGCACCAGGACTCACGAAATCATGAAGGGTGAAGTTCCAAAGAGGTGAAAGGATTGTGTGGGGCCACAGAAGGCCACAGAAGGCAGCAGGGTGGATAGGTGGCACACTATCGACAAGGAATTCAATTTCGTTGACCATTTCGGGGCTCATGAGTTGAAGTCCCGAAATCTTTGCATCAGGATTCGCGAAGTCTGAAATCCCAATGGAATGAGGAGTTGTTGAAAAGTCAACCTTGCGAACGCATTTGGAGTTTCGGTAATTCAGGTTTTGGGAGTCGAGGGGATGATTTGCATGACATCCCAACTCCTGAAATCATGATAAGGAGAAAGGCGATATAGAGAGAGAAAATACCAAGTGTCATAACTTCGGGTTTCGGGGGTCTGACAGATAAGACGCTTGACCACAGGATTCACGAAATTGCGAAGTCCGATATCCCGAAGTATAAGGGGGAATTTCTAAAGGTTATTTGTGGGTACAGATTTCCCAAAAGGGAAATAGAAGAGCCAATTGTTGAGAGCTCTTTGGGCTAGTCGAGAGGAAAGATCTTGTGTGCGTTGACTTCCGACCTATGGGTTGGGAGGGTTGCATCATCTTTGGTATCAGAGCATCTCAAGTGAGCCATCGTGGAAATAAAAGACAGTTGGAAAAGCACCTAGCGCAAATTTTGAAAATATCTTGAAACATTAATGAAGTCATCAAGTGGAGGTACACTTGTATAATGTAAAAGGACCTTGAGTGATTCACTCTCATCCATAGTATATAGAAGGCATTTATAGTAGTTAATGAATTTAGGTAGAATTGAATTCCTAGATTAGACAGTTTTAGGAGTCAGAGGGAAAACGGATATAGACACCCTCACTTGTATTATTGTAATATTAGCAAGAGCATAGAGAAGGAAGCAGTTAGTTGTAGTTGAGAACACCCATGTACAGAAGTTATGGATTAATATAAAGAGCTTTGACTCAGATTCATGGTGTTATGATACTCTTTGTGTATGCATGTTGAATGTTATCTTTATGGATGTTTATTTTCCGTTATACATTTTCTTTATGTGTTTTGTATATGATTTCATACTTTGTGTTTGAAGTCTGAGAGAGAATAAGGAAAATGAGTTTCAATTGTTTCTCTATCTAAGTATCAGTTCCTGTAAGGAGTGCAGTTAAATTGTCCGCAAGGAGTGCGTTGACAAAGGTTTCAGAGGATTGTCTCTCAAAGCTCAAATGTAATAGCTTTTTTTCTCATTTCCTCAAAAGCGCAAGTTGAGCACAGGAGCTATGCAAGGTGTGCGCAGGCCGAGTAGAGTTTTAGGTTTTGTAACCTGAATGACTTGTTGAGAGATTGTTGTTGTAGGTGTGAGCAGAGTCGAAGGGAGTTCAACACTTGAAAGTTTTTGAAGTTCTGTCGCAAGGTGTGCGAGCAGGAGTTTTCAGAAAGACTCGAAGTCGTGGAAAATCTCAGAAAGATTCGAACCTTCGAAGTCGTCGAAGGAAGGTAAGAGGCCAAGTGCCTTGAGGAATTGAAAGGAGGCACAGCGACATCATGCTGCAGGAGGACAAGTTCCACGCAGAGAAATATTTCATCCAAATTTCACAAAAGTCCTCAAGGAAAGAGACGGACGGTCGAAATTCTCTGTAGAGAATTTGTGAAGTCCCGCCAGTCATCCGATCTGACAAAGAAGAAAGGGGGTTACGACTATTTCCAAAAGTTCAAGCTCAAGATAGGTAGAGCCATAGATTCAAGCCAATAGGGTCCATTGGATTTAAACGTGGAATTCCATTTCAGGGTTTCGTGAGTTAAAGTCCCTAGATCTTTGCACCAGGACTCACGAAATCGCGAAGGGTGAAATTTCGAAGGGGCGAAAGGATTGTGTGGGGCCATAGAAGACAGTAGGGTGGACAGGTGGCGCACTATCGACAAGGAAGTCAATTTCATTGACCATTTTGGGTTTTGTGAGTTGAAGTCCCGAAATCTTTGCATCAGGATTCGCGAAGTCCGAAATCCCGATGGAATGAGGAGTTGTTGAAAATTCAACCTTGCAAGCGCATTCGGAGTTTCGGTAATTCAGGTTTAGGGAGTCAAGGGGATGAGTCGCATGACATCACAACTCCCAAAATAGTGATAAGGAGAAAGGCGATATAGAGAGAGAAAATACCAAGTGTCATAACTTCGGGTTTCAGGGGTCTGAGAGACAAGACGCTTGACCACAGGATTCGCGGAATCGCGAAGTCCGATCTCCCGAAGTATAAGGGGGAATTTCTCAAGGCTGTTTGTGGGTACARATTTCTCGAAAGGGAAATAGAAGGGCCAATTGTTGAGAGATATTCGGGCCAGTTGAGAGGAAATATCATGTGTGYGTGGACTTCCGACCTGCGGGTTGGGAGGGTTGCGTCAGCTTCAAACTGAGCAAAAAACTAGTTCTCGAAATCAATGATTAAAGAAACTTTTGAGGCATGGAACCCATGAGTGAGGGGTGATCTAGATGAAATCCTATCCCRGTAATACATCGTAGTTAATGGTTCCTTAATCCGAGACTCGATATTCATTATATCCCCAGTTGCAAGTCGCATCCCAAACCATTTCGGGGACTCTTGGCCAATTGCTCATGAGGGCATAAAAACCTAACAGAGCAGCRTTTTTGAGTTYCGTTAGATGATGCAAGATTTTTTAGGCATGGAATAGGTGACTATATTTTCCATTCGCTCCTAAGGCATGGTTTCATAGATTGGACCCCTTAATTCAAATGTTGGTTTGCTTCAAACTGAGAAAAACCCTAGTTCTCAAAATCAATGAGTAAAGCAAATTCTGAGGCATGGCACCTGGGAGTGAGGGGTGCTTTAGGTGAAATCCTATCCCAGGAATCCATTGGAGTTGATGTTTCCTCAATATGATTTTTTTTTGTCATTTTATTCCCAGTTGCAAGTCGCATCCCAAACCATTTAGGGTTCTCTTGGCAATTCATCCTCGGGGCATAAAAGCCTAACGGAGCTGCATTTTTGAGCTCCATGAGATTATACATTCTTTTTTAGGCATGGACTAGGTGACCACATTGTCCATCTTCTCTCAAGGCATGGTTTCTTAAATTGGAACCCTAAATCCAAATGTTGCATTGCTTCTTACTGAGCAAAGCACTAGTTATCGAAATCGATGAAAAAAACAACTTCTAAGGGGTTGGAACTGGGAATGAGGGGTGCGCTAGCTAAAATCCTATGCCAAGAATCCAACAGAGACAATGGATGTCGACGGTTCCTCAATCTGAGTCTCAGTTTATGTTTTATGCCCAGTTGCAAGTCGCATCCCAAACCATTTCGGGGACTCTTGGCCAATTCATGATCAAGGCATAAAAGACCAACGGAGCAACATTTTTGAGTTTCGTGAGATGTTGCAAGATTTTTTAGGCATGGACTAGGTGACCAAATTATCCATCCGCTCCCAAGGCATGGTTTCATAAATTCGCCCCTTAATCCAAATGTTTCATTGCTTCAAATTGAGCAAAACACTAGTTCTTGAAATCAATGATTAAAGAAACTTATGAGGAATGGCACCCGTGAGTGAGGGGTGATCTAGATGAAATCCTATCCCAGTAATCCATCGTATTCGACGGTTCCTTAATTCGAGTCTTAATATTCGTTATATTCCCAGTTTCAAGTYGCATCCCAAACCATTTCGAGGACTCTTGGCCAATTGCTCCTAAGGGCATAAAAACCTAACGAAGCAKCATTTTTGAGTTCCATGAGATGTTGCAAGATTGTTTAGGCATGGACTAGGTGACTATATTTTCCATCCGCTCTCGAGGCACATTTTCATAAATTGGACCCCTTAATCCAAATGTTGGTTTGCTTCAAATTGAGCAAAACACTAGTTCTCRAAATCAATGAGTAAAGCAACTTTCGAGGCATGGAACCMAGGAGTGAGGGGTTCTCTAGGTGAAATCCTATCCCAGGAATCCATCGAAGTCGATGGTTCATGAATCTGATTCTCAGTTTTCATTTTATCCCCAGTTGCAAGTTGCATCCTAATTTAACCATTTCGGGGACTCTTGGCAATTCATCCTCGGGGCATAAAAGCCTAACGGAGCAGCATTTTTAAGCTCCATGAGATTTTGCATGCTTGTTTAGGAATAAAATAGGTGACCACATTGTCCATCCTCTCCCGAGGCATTTTTTTTTTAAATGGACCCCTAAATCCAAATGTTGCATTGCTTCTTACTGAGCAAAGCACTAGTTATCGAAATCGATGAAAAAAACAACTTCTGAGGGGTTGGAACCAGGAGTGAGGGGTGCTCTAGCTAAAATCCTGTGCCAGGAATCCAACAAAGATGACGGTTCCTCAATCTAAGTCTTGGTTTTTGTTTTATTCCCAATTGCAAGTCGCATCCCAAACCATTTTGGGGACTCTTGGCCAATTCCCGCTCAGGGCATAAAAGACTAACGGAGCAACATTTTTGAGTTCCGTGAGATGTTGCAAGCTTGTTTAGGCATGGACTAGGTGACCAAATTATCTATCCTCTATCGAGGCATGGTTTCATAAATTGGACCCCTTAATCCAAATGTTTCATTGCTTCAAACTGAACAAAACACTAGTTGTCGAAATCAATGAGTAAAGAACCTTCTGAGGCATGGCACCCGGGAGTGAGGAGTGGTCTAGCTTAAATCATATCCCAGTAATCCTTTGGAGTCATCGATTCCTCAATCTGAGTTTCGATATTATTTTTATGCCTAGTTGCAATTCGCATCCCAAACAATTCCGGGGACTCTTGGCCAATTGCTCCTGAGGACATAAAAACTAACTAAATTCTACATGTCTTTGTCAACTAACTACTATATCTTACTGCCTTGAAAAAAGACTGGACCAATTTCAACTGCACATTGAGTTTAACAACCACTACTTCCTACATAAAAATGTGGGTTGCACTATTGTTAACCATCGTCATAACTAACTTATTCTTCAACTTGGATTGAACAAAACTAATATTTGTATAGTTCTACTCTTGGCTTGAACAAAACTGATATTTGTATAGTTCTACTCTTGGCTTGCCTTAGACATATTGCCAACTAAACCACCCAAGACTTGCAACGCACCAACTGATGGTTGGATTTGTTACTCCATAGCATTGATCCTCATCTTCAATGGACATTTCTTATAATAATTCTAATTTGCACAAATCCAACAAACAACAACCTTAATACTATTTTTTTCTTAGATCCATATGATAAATTTAGCATGTCCTTAGTGTTATCACATTAATATGTCCTTAATATGTCCAAAATCAAGAGGGATGTCACATTAAATTAGGTGGTTGACCACTAATATTGGTAATTGCACCCTAGTCTAATTGTGCATCCAAAACTAAAGATATAAAAAATTTATTTATAACTTTGAAAATAGAAAAAAAAGTTCATAAATTAGAACTAGGATGATGATGGACTACTAACTAACAACACGTGCACATGCAACTGAAGGTACAACCAAACAGGTACCTATCATATATTTCTTCATTGAGTGAGGAAATCTTAGGACAAATAGAGGGAAATGTGACTGCATCTAGTAGATATGATAAGAAAACAAGGAGCAGAGGTGAAAAAGTCAGAATAAAATTTTGTAGACGCATGAAATTTTTTCTTTCCGAAGGAGTATCATGCTCTTATGATGATCAGAGCATAGCAGACATAGAGGTTCCACTCAAGTATAAGCATCTGGTGAAACAATGGGTACCAAAGGAACTACCTCCTATAGATGTTTACTTCATTGTCAACAATAGGACATATCGCATTGCACCATCCTCACTGCATGGCTTGGGGCTATTTTCCATGGATGGAATAATTGTAAAATACAATAGAGTAACTGAATTTATGGACTATGTCGGACCATGTTACAATTATAATGATTGGATGTGGTTGGTCTGGTACATGCGAAGTATGCAGAGATATGCACTCGCCGCAAATTATATACAACTAATAAACAAGGATAAAAATAAGGGAGAAACTATCTATATTGATGGAAGGCCTAAAGCTTTTGGCAATATCGTAGGGTTTATAAATAGCACATGACCTGGGACAACAAACAAACAACCGAATTGCATATATGAGGGATGTGAAGAGAATCGGGTAGTCCTGTGTGCAATAAAAAAGATATCTCTCAGAGAAGAGTTATTAGTGGATTACCATTTGAATCGAATAGAAACATTGACTAATAGTGTGCAGGTTCTTATGCAACACCTCTTTAAGAAACCTCTACTTATTGAATTATATTTTTTTATTATCTTTAACATTGTTGTAAATATTATCTTTAACATTGTTTTTTTGTTATCATTAACAATTTTTTAAATATTTGGGGGTTGTAATTATATTATAATGTGGCAGGATGAGCGTGGAAAAGGGTCAGCCGCAGAACGTGTAAATGATTATCAATTTCGACTTTCATTGTACGTTATTTTTATTATTTGCTTATATGATTTTATTGAAATAACATTTTTTTTGTTCAAATTATATGTAGTATGCAGGCCATGTTGATCATGATTTCGCCGATGAGGAGGGGTTTTATTCATCTGTTGATCCGATGTTCTTAATAAAAAAATATATCATTAAAGGTAACAAGGAAATTTCTAGCTTCTTAGATCATCCAGATCAAACTCCCAACGTCAAATAAAAGATCAAGCTCCTTATGTCACAACTTAACACATATAAGGTAATAACCATAATTTAAAGTGTTTTTTTTTTTAATGTACTCATATTTTCAATTATGATACTTTGTTCTTTAACTTTTACATTATCTCACAAACAAACATTTTCTTTTTTATAAAGACATTTTTGGAGCTTGTTCAGCCCGGTGTTGGTAGTAGTGGTGCTACAAAGTCGCTATAGAGTCCTGATGCGGGTGGTCATACAGTTGCTAGAGTACTATTTACTTCTCCATCTTCCACACCTAATTTATATAGGAGCCATGACATGCACCGCCAGACATCCACACCTCGATCAGAGTCTAGAGATGGTGGCAGAGATGAGGCTCATGGTGATGTGGTTGAGATGGTTTCATTTCCTAGAGCTAGACGTGTGACAAGCATGGGGACCCTTCCATGCACATTTTTGGTCGATGATAATGGACTTCCATTAAAACAATCAAGACTCCCATGTAGTTTTAATTCATATTTTAATTGTTTAATGTTTTCCTTCTCATACAGAAATCATCTATATTATTAATTTTAAATTAATGATCATATCTTTTTGTGTGTAGGAAACGACCTTTTTTACAGGCACCTAGAGAGCAAGGCATTGTTGATTTTTAGGGAAACCTTATGCATGAGATGGAATTGCCAGAATTACAACCTCAAAAAGGAACTTATGGATTATCTTGAAGGCCTATTTGGAATAGACACGTTCAATAAAAAAGTGGTCACCTCTGCAGCGGGTGAATATTTAAAATATACGCGGGATGTTTATAGACGAAGCTTGGCAAGAAATCCTAGGTATGAGCGTCCTCCCTCAATTTCAGAGAGGGACTGGAAGGCGATCATTGATGATGCAAAAGAGAAGATTTTGAAAAAATCAGGGGAACAAATAACTGGTACCCCAAGGTAAATTACAATATTTTGATTTCAATACCATCTTTATTTTTCTTTAGATTTAAATAAAAGTGTGGTTATATATAACATACTTGAAAATTTTGATGATAGCTTTCCTGACACTTCGAAGGCAACCAAAGTAAGGATTTCCAAACATGGCCAACAAGAGCTAGGCTAGGGTGGATACTTATGGTTACATTCACTAATCGTAAGTACCCAAACATCTTAAGAAAATTATTTGTATCACCTTACAAATTTCAGGTAATTACAGCCAAAAACATTAAAAAATAATACCCTTATGCAATGCAGGGCGATGACTTGGTTACAAGTACGGTTATAAAGTCTTGTTTGATCGTAGGAAAATCATGGGGGATACCCCAAGATCCAATTTACGGGATAAGGTAAATAAAAATTAGTCCACATTAACCTTTCATTACTTATAACATACGTAAATGTTTGATATTGTCCATAACTTACTGTCTTACTTTGTTTTAATCATGGGAGCAGCACTATCAACGAAACCATTAGTAATGGACAACAAAGCATTGATAGTGCAACCCAGCTAGGATATCATGGTGCTCACCATTAGTCCCATCCTAGTGAGGTGCAACCCCAAGATGTTCTTGTGATTGAGGCCCACGATGGTAAAATGTCTATATATTAATCATATACTTAATAATTACGTAATTATGAATTTTTTTCTTACAAATTTTGACGTTTCAATGGCAGATAATGTCATAGTTGATCCTCCTCGGCCTGAAGATTAAGTGAACAGGCCGACAGCCATTCCAACGGTGCCACCTAGAGGACTAGGTAAATAATTACATTGCAGAGTTTTTTTTTAATATTAATGAACTACTTCAATGATATTTAAAAATTTGCCATATAAATTTAATATTTTTTATTTTTGTAGGTGATGGCCCCTCACAGCAGCATCCACGCTGTGGGTATGAGACCAAACGGACTCGGTGTGAAAGGACTGAAACAACATCAGCTGCTAAAGAGCACCCAGTAAACGAAGACATGGAGATGGATGAATTACTTAAGACCTGGAAAGCACAAAAGAAGACATGTTCATGTTTCACTTCTTACACATTTGAAATTTGATAAATGATGACTATCTTGTGAATGAATATATACATTTTACTTAGAAAGTTTCACCTTGAACATTGAATATTGCTTGATCACTAATTATGAGTAATGGTGCATTGGTG
>JASDQU010753099.1:8168-22362 GCA_032191745.1 Picea mariana | reverse complement strand
ACCTTTGGAAGTCATTACTTCCCTTGAACAATAACTATTGATTATTTCTCATATATTGTGCATGGTGTATTGTGGTGTATTGGTGTAACTCTTATACTATTTTTCATTTCTCATTGGATATAATTGAATGGTTTAAGTATAAGTTGAAAAATTTTTTAAATTGTACTTGATACTGATTCACCCCCCTCTCAGTATCAACACCATGTTGATCATGATTTCGTCGATGAGGAGGGGTTTTATTCATCCGTTGATCTGATGTTCTTAATAAATAAAAAAGATCATTAAAGGTAAAAAGGAACTTGCTAGCTTCTTAGATCATCCAGATCAAACTCTCGATGTCATAGAAAAGATCAAGCTCCTTATGTCACAACTTAACACATATAAGGTAATAACCATAATTTAAAATGTTTTTTTTTAATGTACTCATATGTTCAATTATGATACTTTGTTCTCTAACTTTTATATTATCTCACAAAAAAACATTTTCTTTTTTTATAAAGACATTTTTGGAGCTTTTTCAGCCCGGTGTTGGTAGTAGTGGTGCTACAGAGTCACTACAGAGCCCTGATGTCGATGGTCATACAGTTTCTAGAGTATTATTTGCCTCTCCATCTTCCACACCTAATTTATATAGGAGCCATGACATGCACCGCCATACATCCACACCTCGATCAGAGTCTAGAGATGGTGGCAGAGATAAGGCTCATGGTGATGTGGTTGAGATGGTTGCATTTCTTGGATCTAGACATGTGACAAGCATGGGGACCCTTCCATGCACATTTTTGGTCTACAATAATGGACTTCCATTAAAACAATCAAGACTCCCAGGTAGTTTTAATTCATATTTTAATCGTTTAATGTTGTCCTTCTCATACAAAAATCATCAAGATTATTAATTTTAAATTAATGATCATATCCTTTTGTGTGTAGGAAACGACCTTTTTTATAGGCACCTAGAGAGCAAAGCCTTGTTGATTTTTTGGGAAACCTTACGCATGAGGTGGAATTGCCAGAATTCCAACCTCAAAAAGGAACTTATGGATTATCTTGAAGGCCTCTTTGGAGTAGACACGTTCAATAAAAAAGCGGTCACCTCTGCAGTGGGTGAATATTTAAAGTATACGCGGGATGTTTATAGACGAAGCTTGGAAGGAAATCCTAGGTATAATCATCCTCCCTCAATTCCAGAGAGGGAGTGGAAGGTGATCATTGATGATGCAAAAGAGAAAATTTTGAAAAAATCAAGAGAACAAATAACTGGTAAACCAAGGTAAATTACAATATTTTGATTTCTATACCGAGCTTTATTTTTATTTAGATATAAATAAAAGTGTGGTTATATATAACATACTTGAAAATTTTGATGATAGGTTGCCTGACACTTCGAAGGCAACCAAAGAAAGGATTTCCAAACATGGCCAACACAAGCTAGGACAGGGTGGCAACTCGAGGTTACAGTCATGAATCGTAAGTACCCAAACATCTTAAGAATATTATTTTAATCACCTTACAACTTTCAGGTAATTGCAGCGAAAAACATTAAAAAACCATACACTTATGCAATGCAAGGTGACGACTTCGGAACTGAAACCACGGAGGAAGATATCCAACTTGGTTACAAGTACGGTTATAAAGTCATGGTTGATCATAGGAAAATCATGGGGCATACCCAAAGATCCAATTTGTTGGATAAGGTAAATAAAAATCAGTCCACATTAACCTTTCATTACTTATAAAATACATAAATGTTTGACATCGTCCATAATTTAATGTCTTACTTTGTTTTAATCAGAGGAGAAGCAATATCAACAAAACCATTAGTACTGGACAACAAAGCATTGATAGTGCAATGCATCCAGAAGATCATGGTGCTCCCCAGAAGCCCCATCCTAATGAGGTGCAACCCTAAGAGGTTCCTATGACTGAGGCCCACGACAGTAAAATGCCTATATATTAATCATATACTTAATAATTTTGTACTTATAAATTTTGACGTTTCAATGGCAGATAATGTCATAGTTGATCCTCCTTGACCTGAAGATCAGGTGAACAAGTCGGCAACCATTCCAACGGTGTCGACTAGAGGACCAGGTAAATAATTACATTGCAGAAATATTTTTAATATTAATGAACTACTTCAATGATATTTAAAAATTGGCCATATAAATTTAATATTTTTTATTTTTGTAGGTGATGGCCCCTCACAACAACATCCATGTCGTGGGTACAAGACCAGACATACTCGGTGTGAAAGGACTAAAACAACATCAGCTGCTAAAGATCACCCAGTAAACGAAGACATGGAGATGGATGAATTACTTAAGACCTGGAAAGCACAAAAGAAGACTTGTTCATGCTTCACTTCTTGCACATATGAAATTTGCTAAATGACAACTATCTTGTGAATGAATATACACTTTTTACTTAGAAAGTTTCACCTTGAACATTGTATATTTCTTGATCACTGATTATGAGTAATGGTGCATTGGTGTGTTGTGTCGAATAAAGTAAGTGTTTTCCTTCCAAGCATTCATGGAGCATTTTCTTCTCTTACTTTTATTGAAGCATCAGTTTAGAGAATTCAACCCAAGTCAAACAAATTCTTTGTCCTCACCTTTATAGAAATGCAATGATAGGACTTAGTATTAGCCCCTAGGAAATCCCTCCTTATGTTAGAAACCATGGCCTAGAAATGTAGAGGCAAGGGCACTAAGGTGATAGTGGGTGGCTTCCCTATCTATTTCCTCAGTTTTCTATCTAGAAGATAGCTAGTTTGAACAGTCGGGTATATCAAATGACTCAACCAACCAACCAACTATTGTGTCCACAACAACCCTCTTATTTTTCTTTTATAAGAAAAAGGAAAGGGGCCCCTACCAAATCAAATATATCCGGATGGTTTGGAGTTATGCAACAACTTCACTTGGATTACCTCTTTAGTGTTCAATCATAGTACCTTCTATAATTGGCTCAAAAATCAAATTTCATTTTTTTTGCTCAAAATTAATTTTTTTTTTTTTGAAATAAATTGTTGTCGTCGCAATTTCGACGCACCATATAAATCTTGTGATGCACTTGCTATACAAATCACAAAGATTTGCATAGAAATATACCTTGTTTTCATCGCACTTGTGATGACCCTTACAAATCTTGCTGTGAACTTTCCATACAAATCACGAAAATTGTATAGCAATTTCGTCGTAATATACCATGTTTTCGTCACACTTGCAACAACCCTTACAAATCTTGCGTCGCACTTGCAATACAAATAAAGAAAATTGTATAGAAATTTCGTGGCAATATACCCTGTTTCCGTCGCAATTACGACGACCTGTACAAATATTGCGACGAAATTGCCATACAAATCACGAAAATTGTATAGCAATTTCGTCGCAATATACCATGTTTTCGTTGCTTGTGCAACAACCGCTTTGAAATTTGATTTGTCGCAAACTTTTTCCTTACTTTCCCTATATTGTCGAGTGTGTGACAATATCTCTTTATTGTCGCTCTTGCGACGATATCTCTACATTGTCTCATTTGCAACGATTTCCCTACTTTGTCTCATTTGCGACGATTTCCCTACTTTGTCGTTCTTTTGACAATCTCTGACAACTTCCCTAGTATCGTCTCTCTTATGACGTTAATCCAGGTTCATCGCATGTGCCAAATCACATTAAATGAAGTTTTGGAGACTCAATATTCATCGTAATATCCACAAAATAACGTCGCAAGAGCGTCGAAATAGCCATCGCAAAATGACTTGAATTTGATAGTGTGGGGAACTAGATTTAGAAAATATGAAATTGATCAAGTTAGCGGAGAGAATGAAGGACTATGCACTCTGGACAGAATCTAAGGCTCAAATGGAAGTGCAAAGGATATCATGATTATGATGTTTTTGTAACGGATCTATTTATTTTTGTTCATTCTTATGATTGCAATATGAATTGGAATATGAAGAGATACACCTTAATTGTCCTTTGACAACAAGAGTTTCGGAATGAAAGCAGTCCCTCTTTTTTTATAAAAGAGGAGAGTGCAATTTAGAAAGGGATTTTGATATTTGTTGTATCATAACAGTATTGCTATTTTATGCAGGAGAATCGCTCCAAGCCAGCTACACGCCAGCCAGCACACATTCAATGGACGAGAGAGGTGCAGCCCTCTCATTTTTCAAAGTTGAAATTGTATTAAATTTTTGTAAGGATGGTAGAGCCAAAATCCATGCATGTGCGCAGGATTTAGAAAAGGTCATCTTAAATGAATGTAAGGCTGAGATCTAGTTCAGATTTGGACTAGACAGCCACTAATTTTAATTAAATGAGAGTTGGTGAGATGGAGGGAAGAGCTCGAGGAGCCCCCTTTTGTAAAAATATATGTGTATCTATTTTGAGTTATTAAGGCAGATAGGATAGAATAGAGTAAGATACATAGGAGAGGAGAGATGAGACTCTGTTGCAGTCCGAGCTTGAACACATTGTAATCAGGCATTCTTGATTAATACAAACAGAGCAGTTTTTCCTGCATGTTGTTGTTCATCTGTTTGTGAGTTCATGAATGAATGTCTTTATGTGTTTCTGATATGTTGTGGATGTATGTGTTGTTTACATTTGTAGGTTATAGACAGGATTCATTGTTTGTTGATTTATTTGATTCTATATCTGAGTTCTTTGTGGCTTCATGCAAGAGTGCATGAAAAAAGTACTGCAGTCTCTGTATGCTAGTGCAAGGAGTGCACTTCTAAATTCTGTGGAATTTCAGACAAAGACATGACAGGAGGGTGCACCAGCTGAATTCATTGACTCAAGGAGAATCCTCAAGGTTTATGAACACCTTGAAGGGAGAACTGTGTAGAGGACGGCATAGGACAAACAGAATTTCTGAGAATTATGTCAGACTCTACCAGGAGGACATTGAGCAAAAGAACAGGGTGCATTGAGGAGAACTCTATTTCAAGTTCGGTAAGAAGACAGAGTCACTGAGGATTCTAGAGAACTCTTCCAGGAGGGCATTTAGTTGGTGCAAGTGTGCACAGAAGGAACTCTTTGTTGAGTTCAAAGAGAAGAGAAGTGTCAAGGAGGAGACACTCATAGGGTTATTGAACACCCTGTAGGCTCAGCAAAGCATGCTTGAGTGGGAAGTTGCAGAAAAGGGCACTTCCATCCCTTCAAGGAAAGAAAGGGATAGAGACACTTTGAGGTCAGAGCCACAGATAAGCTCAAAAGATATAGCACCATTTCATGCAAAGGTTCTGTAAGAGGTTGCAGAGTTCAAAGGAACATTTGAGGTTCAGAGAAATAAAGCTCAGCGGGAGGAACACCTCTTAGAATACAAGTGGGAGCCAAGGTTACAGGCTTCGCAGCAGAGACAAAGGCCGAGGCCTTTTGGAGCAAAAAATATTCCAAGGGAAAGGAAGAAGGGCATGCTCAAGGTAGAGCACAGCTGTCATTAGATCATTTGGAGAGGCAAGATCTGGGTCGTTGAAGTCTACATCCAAATGCACGCAGGAAAGAGCACAAGGAAGAGAAATAGATCTGGGTCATCAAATATAGTGAAAAGGACCAATAGCCATCAGATCCAGAGGAACGTGCGCGGAGTTTAACCTCTAGGAGGTTGCGTAGGAAAGGAGATGAAACAGATGGTGGAGACGCTTTGTGGAGAAAGTGTCAAAGTTGCGTGGGTTGTTGTATCTCGCAGAGCAGCGAGGGGATTAAGGCTGAGTATCTTCCAATACTCTAAATATCAGAAAGGATAGCGACTGTCATATCCAGATCAACGACAGTCGTTGATCTCATACAAGAACTTGTGTATCAGAGTTCAGGGTTTGGAGCAGCAAGTGATTTTGGAGTCGCTGCATCGTGAACTCTTGGTTCATGAAACTCTGAAAAGATATGGACCGTTTGATCCAACTCATCAAGAGCTGTAGGATATTGTGTGTGAATTCCCATATCGGAATTCAGGGATTGGAGTGACATGATATTTTGGATTCACTGCATCGTGAACTCCCGGTTCATGAAACTTCGAAAAGGCCAGGACTGTTGGATCGAGGGAGGCTTATAGTCATCAATCTCGTCTAAGGTGTGGTTTTGGGATTCGAGGTCTAAAGAGGGAGAGGAACGATAGTTGGTTGTTATCTTGAGTCCTGAAATCTGAGGTCTCATGCGATAGGTGGCAGCAACACAGCACGTAAGCTGAGGTCAAGTGGGTGATAGGTGGTGCTGATACAGCGCATAGCAAGGTTGAAGCAGATGACAATGATATAGACACGTCATGTCTGGGGATTCAACACTCTGTTGACTTATCATGCCTCAGAGGTTTGAAAGGGTAGAGAGATAGCTCATGACCCTCCAACTCATGAAGTCGCAAGTAGAAAAATGGATTAGCGCCAAGTCCCAGTCAAGGGTCACGTCGAGGAAGCTAAAGGAGAGGAGCGTGGAGCTAAACCCCATTTTGGGGTTTCAGTATTCGGAAGGTCAAGAGGATGGAGGAACTCTTGTACATAGGAGTCTCTGAATCCCAAATTGCGAAAGGAGCTCGCACCAGGCCTTCGTTTGTGTCATATGGAAAGAAAGCTAAAGGAGCAGGGCTTACACATTAAGCCTATCACGAGATCGTGTCTAAGCTATTGCTAAGGTTCATGGCATATGTTGTAAAGGCCGTGAAACCGTGAGACCTGACATTCCATTTGGATTAGGGCTTCGGTTATACCTGTTGGGCATATGGGAGAAAATGAAAAGGGAGGAGCTCTTGATCCTTGAGCCCTCTTCGTAGTTTCAGGGTTCGATGTGTCAAAGGAAAAACACACGGAATATTTGAAATGGAACTCTTGAAGTGGTGATTTGTGAGAAGCCTTGGGGGTTAGCACATGGTCACAGGTGTGGTCATGTGAAAGAGGAGCCTAGCCCGAGGGCTAGTGCTCATACTATGTATTTGACTTCACCAATAGGGAAGGCAAGGTTGGTCATGGGTCTTTGTAGGGCCCACGTAAAGGACAAAAAATAGGACCTGTGGATCGGATCTGTAGAGTTCTAGTGAGGACCCAAAGGAGCCACTTTGGCTCAGCTTATTGGAAGGAAGATCAATCTTGTGCGAATATCGACCTGAGGGCAGGGGGTCTGCATCATTTGGTATCAAAGACTGGAATGAGATTTCTATGAGCAACAGAGGTCATCAGAGGACTGAGATTTGCTTACAGATGGAAAGGAAGAAAGTACTCTGATACACATCATTTGGTATCAGAGCGGGATTTGACTTCTGTAGGCGACAGAGGCAGCCAGAGTGTCGAGCTTTGCTTACATACAGAAGAAGAAGAAGACAGAGTCTTGAATCTCTGTGGTGATTGTTCATAGATACGCAGCAATCAATAGACAGTCAGGTCGACTGTAAGGAAAAGCTGGAAGTACTCTTGGTTGTAGAGTAACAACAACAAATTTACCAGGAGGGAAGATTGAAGGTGAAGATGGCTACTTAAGGCCATGGATGCAGTGGAAAGAAGAACCATCAGAAGTAGAGAAAATATGAGATGGATAAAGAGCTTGTTGAGGTGAGGGCGAGGATGGAGAAGCTTACATTTCAAATGCAGCAGGATGAAAAGACACATTGGGTGTATGAATGGCCTTTGAGGAGGAAAGAAAAGTGGTCAGTCGAGAAATTTTTGGCCAGAGGACAGTGAAGGCTATTGAAGGAATGGTTGAGGCATGTGGAAAGCCTCAGAGATGAAGAGGATATGGTTCATGTGTGTGAAACAGAGACTGGGAGAAATCTCAGTGATGTTGAGGATGAACTGAGATCACTGGATGATCTCAAAGACTACCAGGAGGGCAGGATAGAAAAATTAGGTTGCCAGGAGGGTAATGAGATGAGATCTCTAGAGGATCTCATAGACTGTCAAGAGGGAAAGAAAGAAATCCTGAATTTCCAGGTGGGAAAGGGAGAAAATATGAGCTCATAGGTGAGTTCATATCAATGTGGAGAGCTGATGGAGAAGGAAGATCAAAAATGTCTTCTGGTCATTGGAGGAATTCAGATATTCTTGCCACTTAGCCCAGTTGAGGTGAGAGATTGTGTTGCAGAGGCAGTAACAACGGAAGGACAGCCAGCTGTGATTGTCAAAGAGATGGAGCAGATGTCAGAAGCTTCCCAAGGAGAAGAAGAGGAGCACACAGTTGACATGCTCACTCCTTGGGAGAAGGAGATAGAAATGTTGGAGGATTGGCTGAACAATCTAGAACCAGTAGATGACTGTCGAGAGAAGACAATCATACAGATGTTATCATAGGAGAATTCCAAGGAATCGCTCAAAAATTTCAGCCATGGAGATGAACATATGATGATGACTGTAATGTTGAGGCATGTTGTAGCAGATGAAGGGAAATTCTAGTCTGAGGAGTAGCTGGAGAAGTTGGAATTCAACCATCACAAGGAGAAATGGCATAAGTTAAGCTGTCAGAAGAGGAAGTTGGGCAATAGCTCAGTGAAAAGACTACAGAGATAAATTTTGTAGCAGGGTGGCAAGTTGAGGCCACAGAGGAAGAAGATAATCTGGGGGATCGAGATGATCTACCCATTTGTAGGGAAGAAGTGTAGCGAAGCAGGATGAAAAAGGAGAGCCAGCCATGGGAGTAGTAGGATGAGATAATTGAGGAGATCAGAAGGTTGATCATCATATCAGTAGAATAATTCAGCAAAGGGAAGATGAATAGCAAAGGACTTGCAATAGCAGCAGGGCAACAGATGCAGAAGCAGTGAAGTAATGGAATGGATGGACAGCTCCAAAGAACTATTTGGGATCCAGGTGGATTTTGACAGCCATGTTGGGAAGCTCATGAGAAGGAGATCATGAATTTTTCACAGTAGAGGAGTATGATGCAGGAGCATCACTCCAATCCATCTACGCGCTAGCCAGCCAACACATCAAAGCACGTATTCAATGGAGGAGAGAGGCACAGCCCTCTCGTTTTTCAAATTTGAAATTGTATTAAATGTTTGTAAGGCTGGTAGAGCCAAAATCCATGCATGTGCATAGGCTTTAGAAAAGGCCATCTTAAATGAATGTAAGGTTGAGATCTAGTTCATATTTGTACTAGACAGCCATTATTGTGAATTAAATGAGAGTTGGTGAGATGGAGGGAAGAGCTCGAGGAGCCCCCTTTTGTAAAAATATATGTGTCTCTGTTTTGATTTAGTACATCAGATAGGATAGAATAGAGTAAGATAGATAGGAGAGGAGAGTCGAGACTCTATTGCATTCCGAGTTCAAACACATTGTAACTAGGCATTCTTGATTAATACAAACAGAGTAGTTTTTCCTGAATGTTGTTGTTCATGTGTTTGTGAGTTCATGAATGAATGTCTCTATGTGTTGATGATATGTTGTTTACATTTGCAGGTTACACACAGGAGTCCTTGTCTGTTGAGTTATTTGATTCTAGGTCTGGGTTCTTTGTGGCTTCATGCAAGAGTGCATGACAAAGTACTATGGTCTCTGTAAGCCAATGCAAGGAGTGCACTTCTAAATTCTGCAGAATTTCAGACAAAGAAATGCCAGGAGGGCACACCAGCTGAAGTCATTGACTCAAGGAGAATCCTCAGGGTTACTGAACAGCTTAAAGGAAGAACTGTGAACAGGACAGATAGAATTTCTGAGAATTCTGTGAGACTCTGCCAGGAGGGCATTGAGAAAAATCACAGGGTGCATTGAGGAGAACTCTATTTCAAGGTCAGCAAGAAGACAGAGTCTCTGAGGATTCTGGAGAATTATGCCAGGAGGGCATTGAGTTGGTGCAAGTGTGCACAGAAGGAACTCTTTTTTGATTTGAGAGAGAAGAGAAGTGTCAAGGAGGAGACACTCACAGGGTTACTGAACACCTTGTAGGCTCATCAAAGTGTGCTTGAGCAGGAAGTTGCAGAAGAGGGCACTTCCATCCCTTCAAGGAGAGAAAGGGACAGAGACACTTTGAGGTCAGAGCCACAGATAAGATCAGAAGAGATAGCACCATTTCATGCAAAGGTCCTGCAAGAGGTTGCAGAGTTCGAAGGAATCTTTGAGGTTCAGAGAAATAAATCTCAGCAGGAGGAACACCTCTTAGAATACAGGCAGGAGCCAAGGTTACAGGCTTCACAGCAGAGACAAAGGCCGAGGCCTTTTGGAGAAAGATATCTTCTAAGGGAAAGGAAGAAGGGCATGCTCAAGGTAGAGCACAGCTGCCGTTAGATCAACTGGAGAGGCGAGATCTAGGTCATTGAAGTCTACATCCAGATGCACGCAGGAAAGCACACAAGGAAGAGAAACAAATATGGGTCATCAGATATAGTGCAAAGAATCGATAGCCATCGAATCCGGAGGAAGGCACATGAAGTTTAACCTTTGGGAGGTCGTGCAGGAGAGGAGATGAAACAGGCAGTAGAGACGCTTCATGGAGGAAGTGTCAAATTTGCGTGGGCCGTTGGATCTCGTAGAGCTGCAAGGGGATTAAGGTCGAGTATCTTCCAATACTCTAAAGCTCAGAAAGGATAGTGATCGTCAGATCCAGATCAATGACAGTCGTTGATCTCATACAAGAACTCATGTATCGGAGTTTGGGGTTTGGAGCAGCAAGTGATTTTGGATTCGTTGCATCGTGAACTCCTGGTTCATGAAACTCCAAAAAGTTCTGGACCATTTGATCCAACTCATCAAGAGTCATTGGATCTCGTGTGCGAATTCCCATATGGAAATTAGGGGATTGGAGAGACATGAGATTTTGGATTCACTGCATCGTGAACTCCCGGTTCACAAAACTCTGAAAAGGCCAGGACCGTTGGATCGAGGGAGGCTTATTGTTGTTGACCTCGTCTAAGGTGTGGTTTTTGGATTTGGGGTATGAAGAGGGAGAGGAATGATAGTTGGTTGTTCTTTTGAGTCCCGAAAGCCGAGGTCTCATGCGACAGGTGGTAGTGACACAGCACGTAAGCGGAGGTCAAGTGGGTGACAGGTGGCGCTGATACAATGCATAGCAAGGTTGAAGCAGATGACAGTGGTGTAGACACATCATGTATGGGGAGTCAACACTCTGTTGACTTATCGCACCTCAGAGGTTCGAAAGGGGAGAGAGATAGCTCATGACCCTCCAACTCACAAAATCGCGAGTAGCGAAAAGGATAAACATCAAGTCCCAACCAAGGGTCACATGGAGGAAGCTAAAGGAGTGGAGCATGGAGATAAGCCCCATTTCGGGGCTTCGGTATTCATAAGGTCAAGAGGATGGAGGAACTCTTGTACATAGGAGTCCCAGACTCCTGAATTATGAAAGGAGATTGTGCCAGGCCTTTGTTTGCGTCATATGGAAAGAAAGCTAAAGGACCAGGGCTTACACCTTAAGCCTATCCCGAGATCATGTCTCATCTATTGCTAATGTTCGTGGCATATGTTGTAAAGGCCATGAAACCATGATACTTGACATCCCATTTGTATTAGGGCTTCAGTTATACCTGTTGGGAATATGGGAGAAAACGACAAGGGAGGAGCTCTTGATCCTTGATCCCTCTTCGGAGTTTCGGGGTTCAGCGTGTCAAAGGACAGGCAGATGGAATATTTGAAATGGAACTCCTGAAGTGGTGATTTTTTAGAATCCTTGGGGGTTAGCACATGGTCACGAGTGTGGTCGTTTGAAAGAGAAGCCTAGCCCGAGGGCTAGCGCTCATACTATGTATTTGACTTCGATGACATGGAAGGAAAGGTTGGTCATGGGTCTTTGTAGGGCCCACGTAAAGGATGAAAAATAGGACCTGTGGATCAGATCTGTAGGGTTCCAGTGAAGACCCAAAGGAGCCACTTTGGCTCATCTTATTGGAAGGAAGAACGATCTTGTGTGAATATCGGTCTGAGGGCAGGGTGTCTGCATCATTTGGTATCAGAGCCTGGAATGAGATTTCTGTGAGCAACAGAGGTCATCAGAGGATCGAGATTTGCTTACAGATGGAAAGGAAGAAAATACTCTGATACACATCATTTGGTATTAGAGCATGATTTGACTTCTGTAGGTGACAGAGGCAGCCAGAGTGTCGAGCTTTTCTTATAGACAAAAAAAGAAGAAGACATAGTGTTGAAGCACTGTGGTGATTGTTTGCAGATACGCAGCAATCAATAGATAGTCAGGTCGACTGTAAGGAAAAGATGGAAGTACTCTTGGTTGTAGAGTAACAACAGCAAATTTACTAGGAGGGAAAATTGAAGGTGAAGATGGCTACTGAAGGCCATGGACGTAGTGGAAAGAAGAACCATCAGTAGCAGATAAAAGATGAGATGGATAAAGAGCTCACTGAGGTGAGGGCAAGGATGGAGAAGCTTGCATTTCAAATGCAGCAGGATGCAAAGACACATTGGGTGTACGAATGGCCTTTGAGGAGGAAGGAAAAATGGTCAGTCAAGAAATTATTGGCCAGAGGACAGCGAAGGATATTAAAGGAATGGCTAAGGTATGTGGAAATCCTTAGAGATGAAGAGAATATGGTTCATGTGTGTGAACCAGAGACTGGGAGAAATCTCAGTGACGTTGAGGATGAACTGAGATCACTGGATGATCTCAAAGACTGCTAGGAGGGCAGGACAGAAAACTTAGGTTGCCAGGAGGGTAATGAGATGAGATCGTTGGAGGATCTCATAGACTGTCAAGAGGGCATGAAAGAAATCCTAAATTTCCAGGTGGGAAAGGGAGAAAATATGAGCTCAGAGGTGANAAATCCTTAGAGATGAAGAGGATATGGTTCATGTGTGTGAACCAGAGACTGGGAGAAATCTCAGTGACGTTGAGGATGAACTGAGATCACTGGATGATCTCAAAGACTGCTAGGAGGGCAGGATAGAAAACTTAGGTTGCCAGGAGGGTAATGAGATGAGATCGTTGGAGGATCTCATAGACTGTCAAGAGGGCATGAAAGAAATCCTAAATTTCCAGGTGGGAAAGGGAGAAAATATGAGCTCAGAGGTGATTTCATATTAGCATGGAGAGTTGATGGAGAAGGAGGATCAAAAATGTCTTCTCGTCATTAGAGGAATTGAGATATTCCTGCCACTTATCCCAGTTGAGGTCAGAGCTTGTGTTGTAGAGGCAGCAGTAGTGGAAGGACAGTCATTTGTGATTTTCAAAGAGATGGAGAAGATGTCAAAAGTTTCCCAAGGAGAAGAAGAGGAGCACACAGTTGACATGCTCAGTCCTTGGGAGAAGGAGATATAAATGTTGGAGGATTGGTTTAACTATCCACAACCAGTAGATGATTGTCGAGAGAAAACATTTATGCAGATGTTAGCAGAGGAGAATTATGAGTAATCGATCAGAAATTTCATCCAAGGAGATGAACAAATGATGATGACTGTAATGTCGAGGCATGTAGCAGTGGATGAAGGGAAATTCCAGTCTGAGGAGTAGCTTGAGGAAGCTAGAATTCAACCAGCACAAGGAGAAATGGTAGAAGTTAAGCTGTCAGAAGAGGAAGATGGGAAACAACTGAGTGAAACTACTGCAAAGCTAAATTTTGCAGTAGGGTGGCAAATTGATGCCATAGAGGAAGAAGATAGTTTGGGGGATCGAGATGATCTACCCATTTGCAAGGAAGAAGTGAAGTGAAGCAGGCTGCAAAAGGAGAGCCAGCCATGGGAGCAGATGGAAAAAATAATTGAGTAGATCAGAAGGCTAATGATCATATCAGTAGAAGCAGTCAGCAAAGGGAAGCTAAACAGCAAGGGACTTGCAATAGTAGCAGGGAAGCAGATGCAACAGCAGCGAAGTGATGGAGTGGATGGATAGCTCCAAAGAGATGTTTGGGATCCAGGTGGATTTTGACAGCCATGCTCAGAAACTCATGAGAAGGAGCTCATGAATTTTTCACAGCAGAGGAATATGATGCAGGATCATGGCTCCAAGCCAACTACGCGCCAGCCAGCCAGCACATCAAAGCACACATTCAATGGAGGAGAGAGGTGCAGCCCTCTCATTTTTCAAATTTGAAATTGTATTAAATGTTTGTAAGGATGGTAGAGCCAAAATCCATGCATGTGCACAGGCTTTAGAAAAGGTCGTCTTAAATGAATGTAAGGCTCAGATCTAGTTCAGATTTGGACTAGACAACCATTAATGTGAATTAAATGAGAGTTGACAAGATGGAGGGAAGAGCTCGAGGAGCCTGACTACCAAACGTTGCCGAAACAAACGTT